>JAJGOT010000134.1:1550000-1677345 GCA_022457155.1 Cladopsammia gracilis
CCCATAATACACTTTGTTTGCCCCCCAAATTCTGCGTAAACTATTGTTTGTGAATGCTCTTGGGAGGACTGCATATTCCCAAGAGCATTTCAAAACAATAGTTTATGCAAAATTTGGAGAGCAAACAAAGTATATTATGGGCAATTCGAAAATAGAGAATAAGGACGAGTAAAGGGCTAGGAAAGAGACTGGTAAAGACGACAAAAATATAACGGACTAGGGAGAGGTGGGAGGAGAGAAGAAAAAAGCACATTTAATAAAAGTCTCGACTCCACCTCCTCCCCTCTTGTTCTTTGTTTTTGTCCTTATGCCCCAGGTCCCGGAATTGCTAAGTGTGATTCGAAGTTGCAACGATAAAAGAATTGATAAAAAAGCAAGGTAAATTCACGGTATGGAATCGACTTTATTTGTTAATCCAATTGAAAGGCACCCCTTAAGACCCTGAAGAAGAAATAAGTATTTGTAATCGCATGGGCCCGAGTAACATGAGCATTTGGGTGATTTAGCTTCTTTCTTAGCAATCATTTTCTGTTTTGTCATTTTTCAATAGTTTTACCATATGTAACGATCCTTTTATATCGACCTGTATTCAGTTTTTGTTTTCTAGCCTCCGTAGAAGGTTTGTTTTGCAAACCGAAATATCGGACAAATATATTCAACTGTTTGTTTTTTATTTCACTTCTGTCTCAATCTCTTGTCCTTTCCGTAACGATCAGTTTGCCGTTTTTACCTATTATTTCAAGATTTTTACTGATCCAGGTCTACGAAAGATCCGGTACTCTTCAGTTTGTCGCTGTGGTTTTGCCGTTATTACAGTTTCTGACGACTGAAGAAAGGCTGTCTTATTCGCAATATTGGATTCACAACTGTAGCCGTTTACGTACAGTGAATCAGTCTTGCTTTTTTATCAAGTCCTTTCCTTATAGCGATACTTCCTGTTACGTCATCTGTTGATATTAAGTATTGATCCGCATAAGAAGGATAGCGCTGAACGGCAATGCACGATGGAATGTCAACTTTTTTCATTGTTACAATTACTGATCTCATTTGGTCTAGACTCAAAAACTGCTTAAAAGTTAAGGTTCAAGGTGCATGTTGTCTAATTCTTTTAAGGTTTCAAGTAATTTGAGACCCAATCGAACGTGCAAGTTTTAAAAGATATTGTATTTGGGGAACTTCATCAAAGAAGCAAAATTATTAGCTATTGTCTTATGCTATTCTGATTGGTTAGGCACGAACATTTCCTAAAATTTAATATTCTATGCGGAAAATCCTCTATTCTTGAAACCAATATTCTATGCGGAAAAGAGCCAATGCCGCAGAACAATGAGGTTTACTATAGTTCTTAGTCCCGTTTCAAACATCGAACTTCACATGTGCCGAATCTAATGCAAATGAGCAAGAACAATAGATTTTTCTCATTTGCATTAGGTTCGGCACATGTGAAGTTCGACGTTTGAACTGGGCCTTATGTGGAGCATTACTTGATGTACCAACCAGAGATCCATTGGCTGTTGAAACAAAAAGTTCTTTTGTTTTATGATTGGCAAATCTGAATAACAATAGTCAATGTTTGTAAACAAGAAGTATTGCTATTTTATAGCTGATTAGATCCTTTACAACAGAACAGTAACAGCCTTCGGTGTGTCTATTTCTTTACGGTGGTCTTTGCAAACACATACAGTTACTTGATAAAATGATAAAAGGATTTTTTGTTAGCCATAACAAAACAGAACACACCCGTTAACGAGAAAAATATATTATTTTAATTCAGGCAAGGGTCAATTTTTGTCTTTAGTTCAAGAGTGACAATCATGCTTCAAATCGGCCTTATTTTGTGTTTCTGCGAACTATGTTGTTTCCATTTTTGGCAGCAGATGCTCAGTCGTTTTCATTGAAATCAATTTTCCTTGTTTACCTTAGCTCCGGTTGATAACCCTTACCTCAGAGTAATTAAAAAACATTCTATAGTAAAATGATTAAACATATAAGACCCATAATACCAAACATATAAACTAATGAAAATGATATTACCTGTAAAAGGGGGGGGGGGAGGGTTCGCGGTCTATCTGTGTCGCTTAGTGACGTTGATACAACCAGTGGCACTTGACGACTTCCTCTTTGAAGTCAAACTCTGCTCTGAAGCTGAAAGCTCTGAAACAGAAATGTTCGTAAATATTAGCTACTATCCAAGCTCACATTTTAAATAAAATACAATAAGAAAAGACAATTTTTAACTACGACTTAGTAGAGGACTTCTTAAATATTTCATCCCGTTTGAAGTAGAGCTTTTTCGCATGTGTATAATTACGCTAGACGTTTATCAGTTATTTTCATTTTTTTCATTGTTTTATTTTCCTTTCGTTTACTTGAATCGTTTTGCTAGCCTTTATTAGTCTTTCTTTGTGTTGAAAAACGTTTTCTTTTAAACTGCAAGGAAATGGAAGATTTGAACAAAAAGTAGCAATTGGTAGTTAGCCGGCTAAATGTTAATCTCGATTTTTCAAGGAAAAGTTCCAGTCATTTTTAGTTATTTTTCAGGGAAGTGAAACTCAAGGGTAATTGATTCTGTCTTCCGCATTTAAGTTTGTATTACCAATGTGCATTTGATGCTTGTCAAAACTTACTTTCATAGTGAGGCCAGTCCCGGAAAACAATGGGATCACTTAGCATATGGAAAGTTAGGGAAGCGGCCATTGTACTCGCGAATGGTCTCCAAGAATCTGTTTTAGACTTCTCGCCATCTGCGAAGTCTGAGATGCCTTTAATGACAACCCACTCCACGTTCAGGTCATGTGCTGCTGTGAACAGACCTGAAAACGAAGGTTTCAGATGTAAATTTTCTGTAAAAATGTAGACAAACAGGATTATGACTGTAGGAGCCCGTGAACTCTCATACTCCTGGAAGCAAAGCTGAGTTTGACAACGCGTTAACGGTATGGAACTGATAACAGTATTAAGAAGAAATGATATAAGCTCGAGATAATGGCAGGTTTAATTTTACACTACCGTGTTGAATCTTCGAAACACCTATCATGTGTTGATCCTAGGTTTGTACATTAGATTTTGATTTAGGAGGTTGGAGAGGCGTTTGTAAAAGAGTTGGTATCTTTAAGATGAAACCCCCACCCTTCCCTTAACTCCCACTCTTCCTTTTATAACCCCCATCCTTCCACTAATCCCAACTTCCCTCAACCTCATCCCTCCCTCCCAACCCTATTCTACTTAAATGACAACAGAAATGTAGACACGGGAGCGAGAATGGCCCAAGGCACAAGGTCTACACGCCCCAGCACTCGTGCATCAACGATCCATGTTTTTTCTAAAATACTATAAGAAGCAAGAGCTGACAACTGCGTAGATAAAGAAACGCAACAATGGCATGATTGAGACCAATGCAACTGTGGATAGCTATCTCGCCGTTATTGCGGCTCATCAGCACAGTGTAGCAACAAGTTCCAGAGATCTGCGTATACTAGCAGCATTTTCGTTCACGGTCCCTTGCTTTCTCGTTTCCTTCTAAAAGCTTGGAGCACAAAGCGACTGCAGTTCCAGGCCTTGAGCTCGAGAAAAATTTCTATGCACCGACATAACGTTTGTTTTGTAGTTTGTATCTATGCACTTACCAAGGTTAACTAGTGTCAAAAACTCTCACCTTCTCCTTCCATTTCAATAGCAATGGCATCGGGGAATCGCTTGGTAAGTTCCGCTCGCCGTTTTTTATTATCCACTACCTCTGGACCGCTCAGAAACACGCCATCACAGTGTACCTTTACCTCCAGTTGTCCTCGGTCTTTTAACGGTGCCTTCCATCCATCGTTAGCGTGTTTGATGAGATCCGCAAGATGTTTGTTCAAAGGAACACCAATGCCGCGTTCACGAATACCACTCTCCGTTATTTTGATGGAGGCATAGGTTCTCAACTTCGCTGAAATTACCACATCTCCTAATTTGACTTTCTCGTGGTTCAGACCACCACAGAATCCAACACAAAAAACAGCTTTGGGATTCAAGACCACAACAGCATTTTTTACAGCAACTATAGCACCTCCAGGAACACCTGCACCAGCACTGCATTGAATTACCGCAATTTTCAGCGTCATCGCTTTATCTTTACTCATCTCCCCGAAGTAAACGCGGCCAAGATTTATGTGATAACTTTTGTATAAACTCGGCTTTAGATACGTAAGGCAACTCATTTTTTCACAGGGCTTCGCCGTCAGTAACAAAATGTCCATTGGAAGTTCAACATCATCCCAATCTACAGAAGGTACTAAATCTTCTGAAAGATCCTCTGTTTTTAGGAGAGTCACACTGACCTCTGGTGGGCCGTTGTTCCTGTCAGTTTCTGCCATTTCTACAGGCTTGGTTCACGCTTTACTGTCTATAAAAAATAACGACAACAACGACAACAACAGTCAATAAAAAAAGCAAAGATTAATCAATTACAAATATCGCGCGAGGAAGCTTGGAGCGCCAGACGGAGAAAAAAAAGTTTCCTTTGCTCCGCCTTTGCTTTACGACTGGCAAAAAAAAAAGGATTCAGTACGTAATGACCACGACTTTACTAACAAATCTGTGGAGCCGAAATAGGGATAATGGCATGATACTGATAAAATCCAAACAAACACAACATGAAAACGTGGCGTATTCAGTCCAAGGCGTATTCAGACTCCGTCGTAACGTGGGTGGGGGTGGGGGTGGGGGTTTGAGGTGGAAGGGAGGCGGTGGGGATCGGAAATGGGAGGGAGCGGGGAGTAAAAATGTTAGAGACTTCGTTTTCTAACCCGTGAAAACGCGCATGCGTAATGAACGGGTTATCGGTAACGGCGGCTAATTCAGTCATTCACTCACTCGAACCATCACTCAGATGTAAACTTTTTCCTCATATCTAACGTTGAAATAACAAAATTTGACCTCAGTTATTAGTCAAATCCTTGGTAGCGTAGTGCATATTAAAGCCATGTTAAGTGGCGGAAAAATGGCATTCAGGTGGACCACGTTTTAAGCAGCAGAACGGATGTACGAGATTTTGGCATCTTTTTTATTATACGTCAGATAAACCACACTGAAAACGTGCAACTAATAAACCGCCGCGGCAATATCCATGACTGGCTGATGTTTCCAGCGGAAGCTGTTCGTTTGTGCTTCCGCTGGATGAGGCGGAACACTTCACGTGTTCTCCCTCTCTAATGAACCATTTTCCCTTAAAATAATTTATATGACGTGGTCATTTATCTCTAGCAATTGAATCAAGGTCAAAGGAATGAAACAATCCGACTCCGACAACACATCTGCCAACTGATTCCACTCTAAAAGCCAACAGCGATCTTGATGAACATCTATGTACGTTGAAAAGCGGTCTTATTCAGTCATATCACTCAACTGACTACCTCTTAATACTGTACAACACAAATAATCTACGTTATATGCTCTGATATAGTACCTTGGACAGCGTCAAATGTGTAAGAAAATGAGGGGCCATAAGCAAGCCTCAGAACAATGGCGAAGCCAGACTGAATGACTCAGCTGAATTAATACTTTTGAGATGTCCCTGTGGTGCTTATGATCAAGCCACATCAAATACTGGTACAAACAAAACTTCTTAACAACTCTGTGTGGTTTCAAATCAATAGAATTAGAATAATGAGGTTTCAAAGTGTTTTATGTGCTGAACCATTTTCGCGATGGATAGTGTCTCAGAATTCTTAGAAACGCCGGAAGATTGTAATATGCACGTATTTCCTCGTTCCCAAAAGAAGCCGGTTGGTTTTAGACATCCGGAATATAGTAAACACAACAAACTAGGTATGTTGTATTGGTCTCTACTTCTACATTTTAGCTAAAATAGAATTAAAGTAGTTTATTACATGGCATCAATTTTGGTGCAAATAAAAAAAATGACATAGGGCTGAGGAGACCTAGTCGGCTGAGCGCCTTTTTATCGAAGTTCAAAGAAAATAGAGTATGTTCTATTATGATTCTATTATCGACAAAGCGTTTGAAACCGGTATAATACACCATGACACAGTTATCAAAATTTGACAGAATCAAGGTCTAGTTTTAAAAAAATATATTCATAATTACAGTATAATATTTAACTGAATGCCTCAAGCAAGGTTCGCGTGACTTTGATTGTCTAGACTTGGGGTATAAAACGGAGCTCCGGCCGGTTAATTCGCCGCTACTGTAACTTTACTTCGCGTGTTCTCCTTCTCTTAATGAACAATTTTCCCTTAAAATAATTTATATGACGTGGTCATTTATCTCTAGCAATTGAATCAAGGTCAAAGGAATGAAACAATCCGATTCCGACAACACATCTGTCAACTGATTCCACTCTAAAAGCCAACAGCGATCTTCATGAACATCTATCAGCGGTATTTATTCAGTTATATCACTCAGTTATATCACTCAAATGACTACCTGTTTATACTGTACAACACAAATAATCTACGTTATATGGTCTTATATAGTACCTTGGACAGCGTCAAATGTGTAAGAAAATGAGGGGCCCGTAAGAAAGCCTCAGAACAACAGCGAATCCAGACTGAATGACCTGAATGACTCACCTGAATTAATACGTTTGAGATGTAATAGTGTCTCAGAATTCTTTAAATAGAAACACCGGAAGATTGTAATCACGTATTTCCTCGTTCCTAAAGAAAGTTGGTTTTAGACATCCGGAATATAGGAAACACAACAAACTAGGTATGTTCTATTGGTCATTGCTTCTACATTTTAGGTGCAAAAAAATCGGTGCAAATAAAAAGATTGAGATAGGGCTGTGGATACCTAGTAGGAGCAGAGACTGGGGACAAATTTCCCTCGATGGTCTTGTCTTGAGGTCCTCGAGACTCGGATCGACTCGGAGATAAAACTTTTGACACAACAAAAGCTAAGAAACCAAAATACTTAAAAAGAAAACTAGCCGTATTCTGCTTTTGACTTGAATCCGAAAGAATATTAAACAAAAGCAAGCATGAATCGGCTTAAAACTCAAAAGACTCTTATTAACGATAAATGATTAAACTGTTAAATATAAATAAACGAACGCTATCGGTAGATATTGAAATATAAAAATGCATAATAACTACAAAACTCTGAAAACATCTCTGCCAATTGCCAGTTATTTGACGTTTTGCTAATTTTATGCACGCCGAGAGGCCGATATATGCTTTGTTGTCATTTTTATAATTAAAATTTCAACGTTGTTAATCAGCCGGCCTCGTTAGCGCAGTAGGCAGCGCGTCAGTCTCATAATCCAAAGTAGAAATCTGAAGGTCGTGAGTTCGATCCTCACACGGGGCACGGTTTTTTTTTCTCTGTTTTTTTTTTCCTTTTGTATATTTTTTTTTTTTGCTTTCAAAACTGTAGAGAATTTTTTTTATATCTCTCTCTACAATTATTTATATATCATAAGAGCAGTTGAAGCTCATAAAAAGTAATGCGAGGCCTCTTATAAAATGATCGCTTCATTCACTCATTACAAGAATTGAATGAAGGGATTGCGTATACATCTGACAACAGCGTGATATTAATCTACAATACACCCATAACAAAATTTTGAAAACAATTTTTTGCCATGGCTTTATAAAACTGTATGAAACGTCTTTCACTGACCGTACCAGCGCCAGTGAAATGAATATTCAAACCGAGCGTGCGGGCCAACACCCGCGTCTCACCATGTATCGAAAATACAAATTCTTTATGTATCATTTATTTAACTGCTTAAAGTTGTAATCAGCAAACTTTTTATTTGACATCTGGAGTCAGAACTTGGGTAAAAACGTAAACTCGGGAGCCCGAATTGGAAGTCCATTTTTACGGAAATCTTGGAATAGTGGAAGAGGGAATATTGAAATGGTGGAAGAATGGAATAGTGATAATTCTTGCAGTAAAATAATTGCTAGTTTGAGAGAAATACTGATCGCGATTCTCTATCCGTGGTCCTGAAATTTGTAGCCTTGGCAACTAGCCTGCGGACAGGCTTCCTTCGTTGCCGGCGTAATAGCGAACCTCCGAGCCAGGAGCCTGTTCGCAGGCTACCTTGGCAACAGGACAACAAGGCATATACAGGCGTGTTTGTTATTACCCACTTTACGTTCTCTACGTTTTTTTTACCTTTCTAAAATTATGCATTCATACACACGTGTGTATGACAATAGCCGCGGTCAAATTAAGCGTGCCGTGGCTATTGTTATTTCGAATTTACCTACGAAAAGTTGAAACGTGTAACCACAGTTTATCTTAACGAAGAGCTTGACTCATGCGCACTTGAAATTTTCAAGTAACACTTGAGAAAATTGGGATTCACACCTGAAGAGAAAGTGTATAACATGGAACATAAGCTGTCAACTTTTATTTCTTCCGCCGCTGCATGCACATGTCTGTTAGTGGGCTTCTGTTTTCCCACTGGTCAAGTGCCTTTTCAAGTGCGTTGATCATACTTGGAGGCGTACTTTTTGGCCCTGGGTATCACGAAGCTCTATTGTTTCAGGGCTAGATGTAGAGTCCATTTGTTGTTTGTTCTATTGTTTTCTCAGCCAATCCTGTGAGGCGTTCCGAGAGCTTCGTGCCCGCCTGCGTTCTTTGAAATAGACACGTTTCCATGGTTACAAAATAGGGCTTAAGTACGTACGAATGGGGTTAGTACTAGAGAAACTGTGGTGCTGCGTCGGTGGGAGTGAAGCACAAGAATTTGGTTTTATCGACTGAGTCGATAAGGTAAATTAGCCACCGTAAAAAGATTCTAAAGTACGTACATTTTAATAACTTCCGAAAAATGCAAGGACCAACTTGAACAAACAGTAGCAAAATATAGCTGGATCTTTGTGCAGATCAGGATCAGCAATGAACTAAATAAAAAATACTTTAACATGCAAGGCTGATGAGACAGCAAATTCGTTCGATTTCTTTTAATAAGATTTGCCCGATATTTCGGTTAGACAAAACTAACCTTCATTACGGGCTAGGAAAGCTAAAAAAAAAAAAGAAAAGAAAAAGCCATTAACCAATATTTAATATTTCTTAGCCCTTTATTAAATATTGTAACCGTTTGTTTCCATCTTCACTTAGCTATCCTAGCCGCTGATGAAGGTTAGTTTGTCTAACCGAAATATCGGGCAAATCTTATTAAAAGAAATCGAACGAATTTGCTGTCTGATCAGCCCTGCATGTTAAAGTTTTTTTACGTACATTTTACTCACTAAAAAAGCCCTTGTGTGAAACTACCAACTGTCTTGTCTTCGTCCTAGAATGCATATGTATTTTAGACATTTTACTCTTTCACATTCAAAGTTGGTTTCAAGTGCACTTTAATAGCTATAGGATGTCATTAGAAGCCCCAGCTGGTGAATAGAGCGTATGCACATGACGTCACGGCGGCCATATTGGTGTACCAAAACAATAGAACGGCGGCCATGTTGGTGTACCAAAACAATCCTGTGGGATTTGAACGCTTTTCTTATGTTAACACTTTCTTTTGTTCCAATAAATTTGCATAGCTGCTTGCCACGTGAGTGCATACGCTCTATCCACCTCTTTGGCGGCATGTTAATCCCATCGCGTGATCCCACGCGCGCGCGCGTGACCAGTTCTCGCACTTTCTGCTCGGAAATGTTACACTGAGAAAGCAAATTTTAAGCCTAGATTTGCTATCAGTTAGACAATAACAAGAAACTTTCGATAATATCAAATGATGTTATTGATTTTCTGTCGCTGTTTTTAAAAGCTTTGGTTATTACCGGCTTTACATGTGGTCTAATTTGACAGGATCCCTGAGCATGTTACCACTGGCTATCCATTCTATTTGTAATCATGATGCATTGGAAAATCTCCGGCTGATGGTCAAGTACAGACAGCATAAAAGCGTTTTACAAAATTAGTTCAACAAAAAGCCGCAAATTGAAACAGTTTTGTTGCAATTTGCTCTGTGGTAATTTATGCGAGAAAAACAAAATGGGCACTTATTTCATGAACAATATCTTCCCATTGAGTTCTGCACAGGTGGCAGAACAAATTGAGGATAAACACATGCAATGCTATTTTTTTATTTAACTCCATCACTGTTAAGAATTGGAAAAATGTCAACTCAAGGAAACTGATTCCAATTTTTATTTTGTCAAAAACTGAAAAACAAAACATAGTAAAGTTCTGTTGACGAGCGTTTCGATTTGAATAATTACACTCTAGGATTTCATCCGAGACTCAAAAGTAAGAACCGCCCGGCGGAAACTGTTTCGCCCATTACTCCCGAATATATGACTTGCCAGCTTGACTTGCATTAATTTGTGTTTCCATCGTGCGTAGTTTTATTTCTCTTGACAAAAAACGTATACTGTTTACCACACTTGGCGACGAAACTTAAAGGTGACTCAGAGAATACTGAATTTCAGTTAAGGATTTAATCCATTGGTTAAACGCGACTAATATTGTTACGTCTATATTTTTGTCTTGCTTCTTCTCAAATATTTATCAATAGTTGCATTAGTCTCATCTATAATTTTATTTACAAAAAGTACAAAGTATCGACAAAACTTCTTGACTAAATTTACATGTCACTCAGAAAATAAATTTTCTGATTTTTAATACAGAAAAGAACAAGGAAAATGTTTTAGGATGGGGAATAAAAATATAGGAAATTTTTATAATGATTTAGGCCCCTTCTTTCGTCGGTAGAATAACGGAGAAATAGTCGTTTGCAGCAATGGAATAATAACCTTTCCATGGAAAACTGCGGAATAACAATTAAATATTTTTTTTCACTTCCTTCCCTCGTAGCAACTAAAAGCAAATTTAAGAAACAAGAAAGAAGCTAGAATTATGATAATCAAGTGAAAATAATAATTATTCCACTGTTCAGTTCTCGAACAGATGTCTAGTTAAAATTGCATACTATGTAATTTTTAATTCTATAATTTACGGTCTTGATTCTCAGTAACAAAAAAAACTATCACTGACAAGACGATATTTTTTTAGAGAAATAATTAGCTTGTTTAAATAAACCCATGGAACACAAGAGGTTTTAAAATTCTTATATGACATGAAACTGAGTTCACTGGAAACTTCTCTTTATTTGTGGTTGGCAAAATATAGTATTCGCTTGATACCACGCTGTTGGCTAATTTCATCATATGTCCACAAACTCCGTTTTTACCAGGTTACAAGTCAAAATTTCCCAGCTGGGAATCCGATTCAAAGATAAATTTAATTAGAAATTTCTCTACCACCGCGCGCGCTCCGTGACCCATACAACTTGTTATTATTTTTCTTTATTTCTATGAAGTTGAAAATACGGGAATATTAAACGTATATACAGTGACTTAGCAAATTTCAATTGCATCTCAAGATAGCATTTTAAAAATTAAAATATTTGGCCAGGTGAAGTTATTTTCGAATTTTCGTTTCAAAACTCAAACAGAAAAGAAGCCGTTTATCTCGATGCATTAAAAATCGCCTCAAACAATGTCGATAAACTGAACAAAAATGGAAAAAATAATAAGACTTTCTTTATTACGCACCTTGCATACAACTGTTTCGTTAATAAATTGTTTACCGCATAAAAAAATCATTTGTTTAACTTGCAAATTTGGCGCTTTTGTAATATCCAGCATTTGGCACGCGAGGCATTCTGAGGCTTTTAAATCATTTATATACGAAGTGTTCACGTAGCCTGCAGAGTGAATTTAATTTGTCTGGTTGCTGGAAACGTCCTTTAATAGCTCTGATCATCATGGAAAACGAAACTACTTCACTATATTTTGTTTCTGACGGTCTCCGAGTCGGGATTTGTTCTACGGTAGGAGCCTTATATCTAACCGCATCGATTCTCACAGTTACCATCAACGGCCTTTTGCTGTTTGTGATATTCAGAGATCCACTTAACTGCTTCAGGCGACCATTCGCAGTGTTAATTACAGGATTAGCCACCACCGATTTTCTTGTTGGAGCAATTGGTGACACCACATCAGCGAAGAATGAGTTTTACTGCGTTAAAAACGAAGACGGTGAATCTAGTTTTGACTATATCATGGACTATTTTATCGACAACTCAGCTACCGTGTTGGTCGTTGCTCTGTCAGTTGACAGGCTTCTTGCAGTTGGTTTTCCCATCTTTTATCGCTACTCCGTCAATACCACTCATGCTGCTATCGCAGTTGGCGCCATTTGGATTTATTGCCTTTCATTCAGTTTAATTCAGCTATCGGACGTTCCCGAGGACATCTACGACACTGTTGATGTTCATTTGCATGTGACATTTGCCTTAACGACAACTGCGATTATTTACTGTTTCATCTACTTAATTATTCGCAAAAGAAGAAAGCTTTTCCCCGGTGCCAAGGAGACCTGTAACCATGAACAACAATTGAAACATATGAAACGCGAAAAAGAGTTCGCTTTCACAGCTTTTCTGATTCTTCTTGTCTTGGTCTTAACGCAGATTCCGTATCTCGTGATGACAAAAATCGAAGCAAACTGCGAAAGTTGTCTTGAAACAACATGGTATTTCGTATGCCACAGGTTTTCTGATTTTCTTTTATGCATCACTGCCATTGCAAATCCTTTTTTGTACGGATGGCGAGTGAAGCAGTTCCGAAGTTCATTTATGGCGGTGTTCTGTAGATCGCGTGTAAACCCAGCAGACTTGGAAATTTCGCAAACAAAGCAGCAAAGCTCAACGGCAGAGTGATTTAAAGACAAGGCGCTAGGCAAGGGTTTTTATTCTTTTTAAAAACATTTTTCCCTGAGCTGACACAAAATTGTGCTTGTTTTTGTATAACTAGGCAGGATTTGGTTCGAAATTCTGTTGTTAGCAGCTTAATTAATTTTTAATTCCCTGTCTTATATCTCAATTGCTTTTTCTTAAATCACGAGAAAAAATGTAAGCGGTTGGTCAGTAGTGCTATAAATAAGTGCCAGTTTATGAAGCTTTGGTGGTTGCGATTTCATAACTTTTATTTTGTATGACCTTGCTGTGGACAGCTGTCCCGGCATGTTTGCTCAAACTCTGTAAAATAAAATGCAACTGAATCAGCTTTCATGAGTTGTAGAATTAAAGCAACTTAAATTAATAAAAGGAAGCGCTCTTATGAAAAACAATTTTTTCAAACAAAATTTTTCTTGAACTTCGAAGTATTTTGAGCCAAACACAGTTGTCGATTCCAGGTGTTTTAATTCTTAGTTTAAAATCCTCGTCATATGCTAGGCAGGCTTTCTCTCACATTAGTAGTATCGATTTGTCCTTTCGGCAGTAATTTTAAGTAGAATGTTCTACAAAATCGAATCATCATTGTATGAGTTTAACTATGAGCCACCTTTCTCAGAGCTGCATGCTCAATTTTTTTTTAAATGCGCAGTTTTCGTTTTGCACCTTGCAGATCAGCCGCTCTTTGCTATTAAAATTGATTGTTAGTCGATGGCAAAATACTCATGAGTCTTTTATGCACCTTATTAATTTGCACGTGAATGTTCTGTTAATAAATTATTTACCTTAAAAAAATAAGGTCTTAATGACATCCAAGATTTGGCGCAGTAAACTGAAGTTTTCAATTATTTATACGAACTTTCAGCCCCTGTAGCGTCAACTAAAGATTTCCTAATAGCGCATTTTGTTTACGCACGCACCATGAATACAGGCGTTCGTGCCACGCAGGCTGGGGAAAACAATACACGGTCTCTAAACTGTATCTGGTTTAGTAAATATATTAAAATAAGTCTTTCCACAAAATTTCTTCGATGTTATATTAACTGCTGTGCACTTTTCAAAGCGGTGCTCATTTACTAAAATGCATTTCACATCTTTTGGGTGTCAAAAAAAAATTTAGTCGTCTTTCCAACGTGGTTGACTAGAGTGTCCTTCAAAAACCTTAAAAAACCTTATCAAACCAAGGTACTATTGTCTAAGCATAGAAATTAAAGAGACGGTTCATAAAGACGACGAAGACTAATTCTGATATCACTTTGGTAATGTTTTTTTTTTCAACTTTTGTCAGTAACGGTCTAATTTGTACACATGTTTTTCTCAGAAAACACTTTAATGGTTCATTGATACCTGAAAGGTGAGAATGAACAGATCAGGCCATTTCTAACTATTTATCACCATGATGAGCCTGATCACAGGATATTCTCTCGCATCTGCTCAATCTTACACCCGTAAATTAAAAAGTTCCCAGAGTAAATCCCAAGCCGTTTATCTCAATGAATCAAAAATCACCTCAAACAATGTCGGTAAATTAGCAAACATGAAAAAATGTCTTTCTGTTTGAGCACCTTGCAGGCAACTGTTTCGTTAATGAGTTGTTGACCGCATGCAAAACACTCATTTGTTTGTGGTATCAGCATTTGGCACAGTATCCTGAGGCTTTTTGTTTATACGAACTTAATTACGCTTGTAGCGTCAAATTTTGTCTTATTGCTGAAGACGTCCTTAGCAGATTTTGTTTGCGCACTCGACTATCATGGAAAACGAAACTAATTCTCCATATTCGGTCTCTGATGGTCTCCGAATCGGAATTTGTTCTTCGGTGGGAGCTTTATATCTAACCGCATCGATTCTCACAGTTACTATCAACGGTCTTTTGCTGTTTGTGATATTCAAGGATCCACTCAAATGCTTCAGGCGACCATTCGCAGTGTTAATTACAGGATTAGCTTCCACAGATTTTCTTGTTGGAGCAATTGGCGACACCACATCAGCGAAGAATGAGTTTTACTGCGTTAAAAACGAAGAAGGTGAAACCAATTTTGACTACGTCATGGATTATTTCATCGATAACTCAGCTACCGTGTTGGTCGTTGCATTATCAGTTGACAGGCTTCTTGCAGTTGGCTTACCCATCTTTTACCGCTACTCCATCAAGACCACTCACTCTGCCATCGCAGTTGCGGCCATTTGGGTTTATTGCCTCACGTTCAGTTTGATTCAGCTATCGGACGTTTCCGAGGATATTTATGACACTGTTGACGTTCATTTGCATGTGACATTTGCCTTAACGGCAACTACAATTATTTACTGTTTCATCTACTTGATTATTCGCAAAAGAAGAAAGACTTTTCCCGGCGCCGAGGAGACCTCAAACCAGAAAACTGAAAAACACTTGAAAAATCTGAAACGTGAAAAAGAGTTCGCTTTCACAGCTTTTTTGATTCTTCTTGTCTTGATCCTAACGCAGATTCCCTATCTCGTGATGACAACAATCGAGGCAAACTGCGAAAGTTGTCTTGAAACAACATGGTATTTCGTATGCCATAGGTTTTCTGATTTTCTTTTATGCATCACTGCCATTGCAAATCCTTTTTTGTATGGATGGCGAGTGAAGCAGTTTCGAAGTTCATTTATGGCGGTGTTCTGTCGATCGCGTGTAAACGCAGCAGACTTGGAAATTTCGCAAACTAACACTTTGCCTTCGAACGGAACAAGGCAACGAAGTTCATCAGATTAATTTTATGAAAGCTCAGGTTGTTTTCTTTTTCAAAACATTTTTTCCCTGAGACATCACATTTGGGTGGGGTTTGGTTCGAAATTCTATGTCAGTTGCCTTTACTTTTTAAAATGACGAGAAGAATTGTAAGCTGTTGAAAGTGTTATAAATTGGTATCAGTCCAGTTTTATTAATTGCAGTTATTTCAGGAACATGATTTGATGTGAGTTGAAAGGAACTCAAACATGAAAAGCTATTCAAATTTAGTGTTTTTAAAATTACGTTTTCCTGAAGTAAATACTTCATAGATGTGAAATCCTTGTTAAATTATTACATGTTTACTTAGTCTTCAGTGTGTACGACTTTTTTCGTTATAACTTATAGATTTTAAAAGAGTTACTGAGTGTTACTGCTTTTGGAAATTAGCCAAAAGGAATCTGTTTAAACAAAATTCTCATAAACATTCCTCTCAATCAACTCATTGTAAATATGCCCTCGATTCAGAAAATTAGTAATATTTACTTTTAGCGCAATATTCCGGTACGTGTTTTCAGCTGCTCAACCATTTATGTAAATTGCACCTTTTAAAAAATGTTGTTTAAAGATATATATATATATATATATATATATATATATATATATAACTATTATAACCAATATTAAAATTCAGTGAGACTGATGAGAATGATATGAAAAGATTGCCTTTCTATTCAATAGTTTTAACACATATGTATGTAAAAAAAATAAGCACATTTCGTTTTTGAAAGCATGTGATGCAAAAATACCATTTTTTCTCGATTAAACGCCGGGCCCCGAATAAACGCAGGGTATAATAGAGGAAGTAGCAAGTAAGCCCCTCAAACGTTTATTTGTGGTATAATAAATGTATAGTTTACTATATACCTGTGTATTATACTTTATATCAAGTTTTTATTTCTCAGTTAATTTCTTTCTTGGCAATACCATTTATGTACGCATATGGGAATGCTAATAAAGTTGGTTCATGCTAATAAAGTTGGTTCTTTCCAATAGCTTATCAGTTAAATAACGCTCATTTAAGTTATTTACTCTAACTGTTTTAAAAAAGCCAGTTCGATCAAATTTTGACATATTGATTTTTTTGGAATATTTCGAAAGGAAATCTTGTATTTACTAACCTCTCCAAACCGTTTTTTAATCAGAGCACAGGAAGATCGCTTTTTCCGCCCTTACCTTTCGCATTTTCACAACCGCCGTTAAATTTGCATGTTCCTCAAAAAAAAGCCCACCAGCTCTCTGATGCGTCACAGAGGGCTGCGGGAACTTCAAATCAGGAGTTTGTAGGAGAATTTGTCCAAGCTACAAACTGTTCGTTTGGACTGTTTTTCTGTTGTTGTTTTGTTTTTTGTTTTTTCAAATCATTAAGGTAAAAAATGATAGGGTTTAGATGTGCTGTGTATGGGTGTGCGGAGAAAGAGGCTGAAAGAAGTGCAGCAATGAGTATTAATACTTCATATGCATAGATGCGAAATTCTTGTTAAAACATATATTTACTTAGTATAAATCTACTAGCGTTCTATCACGAATGTTCTTCTCTTATTGGCTACGCTACTCACTATCTATTCTGTTGTAAAAAGTGAGTAGAGTGAGTAACAACAACAACAACAACATACACTTTATTTTACAACGCTAGCCACTACAACTATATAGCCTAATGGCGGCCGTCTCTTCGCGTTTTCGAAGTTTCTGTGAAGAGTATTTGTTGTTGAGTGAACGTCTTGCAGATTTATACTAAACAATTAGTCTTCAGTACCTGTACGACTTTTTTTGTTATAACTTTTAAATGCATTTCATAAGAGTTACTGAGTGTTATTGCTTTTGGAAATTAGCCAAAAGGAATATGTTTAAACATTAGTCTCATAACCTTCCTCCTAATCAACTCATTGTAAACATGCCCTCGATTCAGAAAATAAGTAATATTTACTTTAATGCAGCGCAATATTCTGGTGATTTCCAGCTGCTTAAACCTCAGCTGCTTTAATTTTGCCGAGTGCTTGAGTGCTATTGTTTCGGCTTTTTCGAACTGTGTTGCGAAATTACTGCATTTCTATCAGGCTCTTTCTCGCACCCCAAAAAAATCAACACATCTAGACCCTGGCATTTTTTACCTAATGATTCGGAAAAATCCGGGAAAACAGTCGACACGAACAGGTTTCAGCTCTGGCAAATTGTCCTATAAACTCCTCATTTGAAGTTACCGCAGCCCTCTGTGAAGGTAGAGAGCTGGTGGGATTTTCTTCAGAAACATGCAAATTTTGGCGTGAAAATGCGAAAAGTAATTAAAGGCCGGAAAAGCGATCTTCCCGTGCTCTGATTAAAAAACGGTTTGGAGAGATTAGAAAATACACGATTTCCTTTCGAAATATTCCAAAAAAATCAACATATCAAAATTTGATCGAACTGGCACTTAAACAGAAAAAAACTGGAAAAAACTTTAAGTTTAGTTCAAAGGATTGCCGAACTTGATTTGAGCGATATTAGCATATCGATACTGTATATGAACCATACCCAAAATCGCTGGCCCAATTTTTTTAAAAACAGACCTCCCGGCTGCAAATAACATACGTCTTGCCGCTGTGATGATTTTTTGGTGAAGACGGTCTTTTATTTAGAGTGTTTCGCGAATCAGCTCACAGGAACTTTTGATGGAATTCTTGTCGCAGCTGGAGATAACTCGGAGTTCATTTTAAGGTCATTTAACCAACCTTGTCAAATTCTCCTTCACCTAGAGCCACCACAACAATTAAAATTTTTCGGCCATTTCAACTTTAACAGAAATAAAATACACACTGCGGTTTTTTTACAACATGCATGCGTTGTTTTGTTATGTTTATAACCGCAGTGTGTATTTTATTTTAATTAACAGATCTTGGCGGTTTACGCGATCTGATTGGTCCGCTTTCTCGGAACATTTATCATTATCCTCCTCCAATCACCTCCTTCGGAGGTGGATAATTCTTGAAATCGCATGGTAATAGTGGTAATTAAAAACGACAATTAAAGAGTATATGACACGAATTTTTTTCTTCTATTTCTTGTAGTTCAGTATGTATAGAGTTCTAAAGTGATGACGTCAAAAGAACTAAATTTGTGAAATTATGGGATTTGATTAGATATTTGGAAAGGGCATAACGAAAAATGCTCGCTTGCCAAAAATCAGCATCTTATTGCAATTTGGGGGTGAGATATTGGCACCGTTATGCTCGGATGACTCCATACAAATCCTTCTAATTTTGGCCTCTGTTCATTTTTCGTCATGCCCTTTCCAAATATCTAAACAAATCCCATAAATTCACAAATTTTAGTTTTTGTGTCGTCACACTTTTGAACTCTATAAGAAATCATTTCAAGCTTTCAAGCCTTTTTTCGCCTTCAAAATACGCACTTTTTATCCTCAAAACGTCTCGGGGACTGGGATCTAGTGTTTATCCCAAATGAGCTATTATGACGTCACTTCGTGTACATCGGTCTTGTGCGAGTTCTATAACAAATGTTGATCTCAAATCCTCAATGTTGAGCGATTTGAAGGATTCGTAGACGTAGGAATTGTTTGAAAGCTACATGGAACAAAAAGAGAAAACAGGAGAAGAAATGTAGGTTGTTATTGGCGAGATCGAACGAATAATATGAAGATGAACCGGTCGCTAGGTGTTCAATGTAAACAGTGTAGGAACCTGTACGTGCAGCTTCCTCGAGGTTTTTGTTTTCAAAAGAAATACCGCTGCGATTTGTATTGAAAATAAAGAAAATTCAGCCAACTGCAAATTAAAGCGATGCCTTTTTCAATGGTCTTCAACTCGTCCTAATCATCATGCATCTACATTTGCATCTGCATCAACATCTACATCTACACTAATTGCTGCACATTTTTATCACGCTGCCAAGTAACTTTTGAGAGGTGTTTAAAATACCTAGGAGAACGTGTTTTTCAATCCTTTTCTAAAACTGCATACTTTTCCAGGGAACGCTTAATACGTTTTTCAATTCTCATGTTTAAAGGAAAACCTGAGTCGCCATAAGCAATTAACGAAACAAAAAATAAATATCAGTTTGTAGCCTGTGACAGCCGCCTCCTCCCCTCAGAAAAAAAATCGGGGAGAGAAGCGAGGCGGCTGTCACAGGCTATCAGTTTGGTGCTTGCACAAAACTATTTTATCAGATAATTTGTTTTATCGCATTAAACAAATGTCAGTTGGCACAGTCTCCAAAGGAACTTTTAAATAATTAATACGAACTTCCCAAGCTTTCCTTGTTTGAAACCTAAGAGTTGTTCTCGAGCAAGCGAATTTTGTCCGCGTGCCATTATGGAAAATGAAACAGCTACGATCTCAGACAGCGTCCGAGTCGGTGTTTGTTCTGCGGTAGGAGCTTTGTATTCAATCGCATCAATCCTTACGGTTACCATCAACGGCATGTTGCTGTTCGTAATTTTCAAGGATCCACTCAAATGTTTCAGACGACCATTCGCGGTATTGATTACAGGGTTAACCGCCAATGATTTTCTCGTTGGCGCTATTTTTAACACTTTGTCAGCCAAGACTGAGTTTTACTGTGTTAAAGGTGAAGATAGAGAAACAGATTTTGACTTCGTCATGTATTATTTCATCGATAACTCTGCGACCGTGTTGGTTCTTGCTGTATCAGTTGACAGACTTCTTGCTGTGGCATTTCCCATTTTTTATCGATGCTCTGTCAAGGCTACTCATTCTGCTATCGCAGTTGTAATTATTTGGTTTTACTGCCTCGTCTTCAGTTTAATTCAGCTAACGGAAATCCCTGAGGATATATACGACACTGTTGATGTTCATTTACATGTAACATTTGCTTTGGCAGCAACTGCAATTATTTACTTTGTCATCTTCTTGATAATTCGCAAAAGAAGGAAATTATTCCCGGGAGAAGAGACTTCAAGCCGGACAACTACACATCGTTTGAAAAATTTGAAACGCGAAAGAGAGATAGCTTTCACCGCTTTTTTGATTCTTGTAGTCTTCGTAGCGACACAGATTCCCTATCTTGTGTTGACCATATTCGAGTCCAACTGCAAGAGTTGTCTTGGGACAACATGGTTTTTTGTAAGCCACGAGTTTGCCGATTTTCTTTTATGCATCACTGCCATTGCAAACCCGTTCTTGTATGGCTGGCGGGTGAAGCAGTTTCGAAGCTCATTTATGGCGGTCTTCTGTAGATCACGTTTAAGCCCCACAGACCTGGATAGTTTACAAACTAACACTTTGCCTATGAACGAAACAAGTAAACAAAACACAACGAAAGAATTGTAAGACAAGGATAGTTCCATGCTTCTATCTTAACTAAAAATCTATCAGTTTTCACCTTTAGAACCTAAATAGAGCTATGAACAGTCCTGTACATATATACTGTATTTAAATACCGGCATCAACGTTTAAGAAATTTCGTACCGCAAGTCGGTTTCGAGCAATTTTTTTAGAGTTCCATTATACTAAATAAATGTAATTAATTTTTCATGTTAGTGTATGTTTGGTTCTTTATTATCGGTACCCCGGCCGTTAAGGCGTTACTGACGAATTTCAGCTTAGGCCAATTTAATTTTTTTTTCGGTTTTCCGTTTGACTTTACTCGCCTCAATTTTTCTTCTTCTTTTTGTTTGAGTGTATCGGCGAATCTTGGAATTCAATAAATAAATAAATAAATAAGTAAGTAACTATAGTACTTATCCAATTAATTTCCCTCAAGACTCGATCTCCTCCCCACAGGCGAACAATAAGTTATTTTTGTGTTGGTGAGGTTTTCTTCTATAGCTCCTGGATGCCCAAGGCTTTTCTCCAGCGCCCTCTCTTCTCTGTCAGATTACACGTCTCTTATGTCATTTTATTTTCGCCACGAAACTAGTCCGTCTCTTATATTTCTCTCGCGTGTTCGTCGCTCAAGTAGGAATTGGTATATTAAGATAAATAACTAGTATATTAGCACTACATTGCCTGATAAACCACGTGATCTGTAGTCAAGGGATTATGGCTCCTAGTAAAACGCATAGATGACATAGATTGAAGCTTCGCGTGCTCTGATTGGTTATAAAAAAAACGTTTTTCACCAGAGCCAAAGCATAGAAATTGTGTTTTGCGTTCCCCGAGACCATCGCACAGAATCCTCGATTCTTTTGTGACATCCAAAAAAAGGAGTCTGGGCTCTAGCACGTCATGGCTCAAAACAATAGCATTGTTTTTCTCTAAACGCGATTGGCTTATTTCATTCTCCCGCCCAGACTCTTTACAAACTACTCACGGTCTTGGCGTGTTTATCCAACATGGCGGCTCGAAGAGCAAAACGTAGAGGAGAAGGTTTTATGCAAAATTTAACTCATTTTCAACTGCCGATGAATGGCAAGCTCTGGCTGGAAAGGAAATTAGAGCTACGAGAGCTAGAAGCGACATTTACGAGGTCGAGTATATTTTGAGAGAGAGGAAGAGAAAGAGAAAGGTATGTGAATTTTCACTCTTAATGTTTTCGATTGAGTGGCCGCCACCTTGCCAATTCTAAGAGTACAATATTTCCATGTATTTCAGATCTGAAAAACTATTATTATCGCTGTTTTACGGTACACTATAGTTTTTAGTGAAGTGGCAGGGCTGGGGGAGCGAATTCAACTCTTGGGAGCCTGAAGCTCACTTCTTGAACCCAGCTAGATATTCTGAGCAGATAAATTTATTTTCATATTATCAATCTATGTTGTTTATTAATAAGTTTTTAGTGAGCTCACTAAAGTGCATGTAAGCTTCGATGTGAATTACAAATTTTCAATGATCAAGAATTTTAGTTTGTTTTTGTTTGGTTTGTTTTGTTTTTTGTTTTGTTTGTTTTCAATCAAAATTATTATAGCATTTTTTTTTTAACTCCTTCAATTCATCTTCCTGCGTTTCTACTTTTCTCCTTCACTTGGGGGCCTGTAGTTGCGCTTACGTCCCTTTCTTTTCCCTTTATCTTCCATGCAATTTATATTTCCCTGTTTCTTCTGTCTTATTGTCCTCTCGGTCTCGGGTTTGGGTCTCATCTCCATTGTACCATGGTTCTGTATTTTTGCAATCTTGTAATTTGCGGTCCTGTTGGGCTTTGGTTATGTGCTGTTCTGTTTCCGTGGGGCTTTGGCTGGAGTCTCGGGGTCCTATAATTTTGCATTCAGTCCCAAACACAAACAGAAATGTTGATTGATTACTGAGTGTAAACAGGCACAATTTTTGCAATTATTTGTTATTTTAACAGGCAGTCTTTAAACTAGAGTACACAGCTATTCATAGTATTAGACAGTTGGCACCCTTGATTTCACAAGTGGGAAAGTACTTTGAATATGAATATGGTCTATTTGCTATTTTGTTAAGAATCAAAGCAATGGCTATCCAGACCTAGCCTTTGGGATGATTAACTGAAAGGCTGTTTTATGGGGAGGATTGAATAACTATAAATTTAAACTATATTGCTTACATGCTTTGTTATGTGTTCTTTTAGCATATCTGGAAGGCTCATTTCTGCCCCAGGACACTGGCCAGGTGTTTTATATACATCAAATGAGGCATTCAACTCTGCTTGGCATTCCTAGAGAATATATGATCTTGTCATGTGTGTGTTGTTTTTCACCTGAGTCAACTCATGGTAGGCCTCGAGGGAGACACCAAAGCGGTCCAATATGTACACAAGCTTTTGAATGTTGTGCTGTTCATCGGGTGGGAGCCTTGAGAACTTTGAGCCAGTCTTTTCCACATTTACAGCAGGTGGTCAATAAGTAATTGCACTGTTGCCCGGTTCCTTTCCCAGGATGTGAAAGGAGCAGGGTTGTGTGCAGGGCCAGTACTCAGGCCACATAAAATGACCGTAGCTGCAGAAACTATGGCCTTATGTGCTCCCTAACATGAAGAGGACTAAGCAATCAATAATTTATTATTATTCCATTACTGCATCATTTTACAGTAATAATTGTAAGGACAGCAGAACACGTAAAATAATACACAGAGTGTATTGTACTGCTTCAATGTTTAATAATAATAATAATAATAATAATAATAATAATTTATTACTTATTCGGCGCAAATATCTATATGAATATATTCAAATGCGCCTTACAAATTACATTAAAATAATAGTAAAAATAATAAATCTAATATAATAAAACTATCCAAACCATATCTAATATATAGGCTAAAAATTACACAGAGTCAAAATATAAAATTCTAAAAATAACAAGCATACGCTTTCCTAAAAAGATGAGTTTTCACTAAGGACTTAAAAACGTCCATTGTCTTAGCATTTCTAATGTCATTTGGGAGACCGTTCCACAGTCCCGGAGACGCAACTTGAAATGCTCTGTCTCCCAATGTCTTTTTTGTTTTTGTGGCATTATAAGGTTGTAGTAGTAGCTGTGACGATGATCTGTTTATTACTGAAACAGTTAAAATGACGGGGAAATAATGTATTGGAATATTAAAATCTTATTCAATGGTTTTACAGTAATACTCACAGACTTACTCATTGTTTACATTTTCCTCACCCCTATGGGACTCAGAAAAGTATTTCAATCTGTCATTATTATGTCTGACAAAGAATTACTACACAATTAAAATTTAATTTAATCATTTAAGCCTTCTTGTATTAGTTTTTGTTCCCTTTTTGTCTTTAAAGACAGTTAATATGTTATTTTTAATACTGTAGAAATCATGCTGGTGATTATTCAATCATGATTTACAGTCAATTTCTTGTTATTGAAATGTTATTGCTTAGTATTTTGTTGTACCTGGAGTCAAGTTAACTTCATGTACCACTTCTTCCTCCACGATTAGGGTCTTTGGAACAAGCCCATATGTCTCAGCAAACCATAATACACAATTGGATTTATCTCTAAAAAGTACAATAGTATTATTAACAATAAACCATGATTATAGAAGAACATATTGAATACAATGTATGATCTGATATTTTGAAAAGTGATAATGCAGTGTAAAATAAGTAAAACTGAAAATCATAAAAGCCATGTATTTTACTGTTAAAAATTAAATTGTTTTAAAACTTTTAAGAAATGTTCAACAGCCTCCTTGCATTAGCAAGAGCGGAGCTGAAATTGCTGTACGGCCCTGCTGGAGTTGCATATGGCCCAACACAACATGATTTCAAATAATTTTATCTCTGCATAACATTAATTTTGACTTAAAACTAAACAATGATAATGAACAAAGTGAAAGCAAATTTTCCTTTAGAAATCCACTTGTTGCTTATTGACCTATTGTCATGGCACAAGGACCTTGCCATGACTTTGAGCCAAGTATTTTCCTATCCGGCCCTCCCACTCAGACTATAAACTACATATTACCTGAAGTCAGTAATTTTCCTGTACTGCTGATGGGGGGCCAACTTCATGAATCAGTTTACCCCTGTTGTCGATAGCCTTTTTGGAAAGGGTCAACTCTTTCTCCCTTGCCACGGCTTTCTGTAGTAGACTGCGGACAAGCTGGCTTTTTCCTTCAACCTGTCTGTTGAGATCGGCCATCTCAGCATTCAGATCCGCTACCACATCATTTGGCACTTTCACCATTTCGTGCCCTTCTATTTTAAAAACTCTGGTAAAATCGGCCTTGATCTCTTTCCTTTTTTTTAACACAATGTTTTTCGATTTAGTTTTGATGTAAGGTAATTAACCTTGTAAGAAAGCTTCGAATTCTTCAGTGAGGCATTGAGGGCCAAAAAAAAAAAAATTCGGGATAACTAGATTTCACCAATCTCCACTGCCACAGAGCCTCCCCCGTTACTTAAACATAAAAGATTTCTCTGTGTCCCTCACAGAGGGTGCAACAACATTAATTAAAAGAGGATTCATAGAAAAATCCATTCTAACACCTCTCAATGAAAGAAAACAAACCCAAACTTCGCGCGAAACTTTACCGCAGCTGCACAGGATTCCCAGGATATCACTCCAAAATATCGCCCAGACCATCAAGTTTGTAGATCGCAGAAAAACCTGGGACGGGGTGACTCGCTCTCATGTTCAAAACCAGGCCATTTTCAACTTCAAAAAACAAAATGGAGGATGAAAGTGAAGATTGTTTTGCTGTGAACGCTCAAATTCGAGCGCGATTTTTGCCTTTTCGAGCGCAATCGGGACTTCGCATGTGGTAGGAAATTAACGTTAGAAAATCGCTTATTGCCATTGTTGGATTCTTTCTTTGATTCTTTTCTTTAATTGTCTGTTTCGAAAGCTGTAAAGTTTGGCTTCCGACATTTTTTTTCAAACTCTTTCCTTCAAGGCAAGGACGTGCTGAACTTGAGAATTACGATAATTCCATACTACGACAGTGTCATTTTGGTCCAAGTTGAGCCGAAAAAAAATTGCAAGAAGCCGACTGAGGTAAGAATATATATTTCTTTCCTATAATTTTACAGCCGCAGAAGAAGCGATTTAACTTCCGACAATTTTTGCTTGTCGTCTAGATTCTGCCTGATCGTGGGTCAAAGGTTTGGAAAATATCGTTTTCTTTTAAATTTTGGAACTTCAAATGCTGGCCGCGCTAAAAAAAAGCCTTTTTACAGGAAACTGGGAACGAATTTAGAATGGCCCGACGGTCGATTCTGTGCCATGCAAAGCTAAAACAAAAAACAATTAAATTAAAGAGCGAAAAAAAGCGTCCTTCGCATTAAATTTTACACAGAAATTCCGTGTTAGTTAGACACGTGATTAAGAAGAAATAGTTACCACATAACGAACTTCAGATTCGAGTAATTTCATTTTCGTTTTAGCATAAATCATCTTATATTATTACAATGTTTTGGCCTATTTATTTGTTAAATAATTTTTTTTATGGGACGTGATTTTAATTTGTCGGGTAACTCAGAATGCCGATTGAAGACTTAAAACAACCGCGAACCATCTTTCAAATCACGCAAAATTAAAAATAGTTATTTAAAGGCTGCCTTTGCTTAGCATTTTATATGTACTTCGTATTTTTCCTAAGTGTTGTTTATTTCAAAGGTTTTTTCTATTATGGTAATTTTTGCCAAAGTCAGAACGTTATAACAAAACGCACCAGTTGATTAAGGAATGTGTCGATCAAGAGCATTCTAGACTGCGTAGTGAGTGGTATTGTTAGCAACGAAAGCAGATAGAACGAAGTTTAACCAAAAAGGTTGTTAACAGTAGCTCTTATCAGTCCGCCAGCTTCTCTTCCTTCTGAACGCGCGTCACGCGTGTTACGACGATGATTTGCGCGCCTTCAGTTAAAACTAACCGTTTTCTAAAAGGTAATACGCCAAATGAAAGGCTGGAACAGTCTTTAATTTATACACTTGAGAAACAGAGGTAGAATCATGAAATGTCTATAATTGTCCAACAATTCACATAAAACGTTTTATTTATAAACTTTTTTCATATGGTTTTCTGATCAAAATAAATCAATCCAACATTTGACTTTGTTTGCTTACGTTTGTTTCGTTTATACACAAAAGAAGGTCTCAATGGGGTTAACCGTCAGCCGTCAAACGGCCTAAAATTTAACCGTCAACCGTCGAAAAAGGGTCATTTTTACCGTCAACCGTCAAAACTTTTTTACCGTCAAACGGTTTCAAGCTCTCTGATCTCACTCTTTCAGCTGCTCATCACGGACTTCTGGCTCTCAACTACCTTTAAACTGCTAAACCGGTTGCCATGTTCCCAAATATACTCACTTTATGTTCCTTTCCACCGAATTTGCGCCTAACTGACATCACAACAGCTATCTGGAAATACTTCCGTTTTCAAAATATTAATGATTTACTACATGGATAACTTGTTTTTGACCACGCCAAGCCGCGCCATTTCTGATCAATCGAGGGTCCCGAAAGCTGTGGTGTACCGTAAGCTTTTATCGTAAAGCAGAAGAAAAACCAATCGAGAGATGTGAGACGTGAGTTTCCATTGGTGAGGACCCAAAAAGCATGTTGGTAGTTTTAAAAACAAAATTGAATCAATTTTCTCGGTATAAAATATTTGGCAAACAAATTTGGTCTCGGCTCACTTGAGCTCAAGCAGTGTCGATTGGTAAAATTAAAAGGAAAAACTGAAAATTACTGTATAGCAACACAGCAACAATTTGACCTGAAGCTGCCATTCTTCGTGACCGGCAACGTAGAGAGCGCCGGGGTTGAACGGTAAGGAATTATTTCCCTAAACAAGTGTGACTTATCCGTTCAGCATAGATTCTTGACTTCCTTATATTACCCATCAAGTACCATCTTCTGTGGACAGGGCACGTTCAATCCAGGTAGTGAAGGTAGATAAAAGAATCTCAAAGATGCCCCTCTCATTTGAGCCTAATTATATAACAGAGCAGTGCGGGAGTCGAGGTGAACACATTATAGGGCCTATATACGTAATTACACTAGGGTAATATTTACACTTCATCGTATAAATTTAAAATTTTCAAAGTAATCATATATTGTCAGAGGTCTTAGAGTACTTTGGCAAAATTTCATTTCATTTTACCAGTAAAAGACCAAAACGACCTCCAAAACACAATAGTTAATATTAAAAAATACAAAAGTTAATATTAACTAAAATTCATAGAAGGAATTTCCTCTCGATAACCGTCAACCGTCAAAATCGGAAAAATTTAACCGTTAACCGTCAAAGCTACACCCCCATTGAGACCCTCACAAAAGACTTCCTGCGTGCGCGACCATGCGTACATAATTTTGCATTACGCGCGCCAAATTTGCGCTTTATTTGTGCTTTGCCTGTTTAGAAGCTCATATCACGATAAACGATTCGAAACGATAAAGGATTTAAGTAAGCGAATCCTGAATTTGTCCATTACCCTACAGCGTACATAATCATCATCTTGGCCATGGCGAAGACAAAAATAATGTTGTTGAGTTCTCAGGATTATGTAAATAATTAATTCGCCAAAGTAACACGCAGAACGCCGCATAGCGTCGCCAATGTCGCACTGCTTTTCTAAATGACAAAAAACTTAGGTATTCGCTTTCGCTTCTGAAAGAAATGTTACATTACGTTATCAATAAATAAAGCTTGGGGAGCTTAGAAGCGAGGTATTCCTGTTTACTTTAATTCAAACTACATAACGCGGTTGCATCATCATATTTCAAACAAAATAATGTGTTTATTGGTCATGACTTTCATGAGAATTGGTGGCTCCTAAAGGAGCCGTTTGTTTTTGTGAAGACAGTGTAGTCTAACCGCCAAATCCGTACAGGGTACGTCCTTGGCGTTTCAGAGCGTACACAACATCCATGGCTGTCACGGTCTTTCTCTTGGCGTGCTCGGTGTACGTCACAGCATCACGGATCACGTTCTCGAGGAAAACTTTGAGAACACCACGGGTCTCTTCGTAGATGAGGCCAGAGATTCGCTTGACACCGCCACGGCGAGCAAGACGACGGATGGCTGGCTTGGTGATACCTTGAATGTTATCACGAAGGATCTTTCGGTGACGCTTAGCGCCTCCTTTTCCTAGACCTTTTCCTCCTTTACCGCGACCAGACATGTTGAATGATTATATATTCTGACTGAGATATACTGAATCAGTGCTGCCTCTGCCTTATATAGGCGCAAGGTGGACCTCGCTGGAAGCTTAGTCATCTTTCTATTGGTTAGATAATGACAAAAGTAAACGTTAAGGTCATACAAAGGGCATATATTGTATATCTGCATTGTAAAATATGCACATAATATATTGCACAAGACTAGCTCATGTACACTGGCACACACGGTTTGTAGAATTATAAAGCATTTCTTCAAAAGCGAAATAGCGATAAATACACGTGTTACTTAATTGTGAGCTAAGATTATGGTATACGATCTTACCGCTACGAAAAAGTCTTGAAAAAATAACTCATACAACATAAACTTTTAGTTAGGATCGAAATCCTCCGCACTTAAAAGCGGTATACTTTCTTCAAAAGTATTACTAAGGACTTTTTAACCAATCACAGAGCATATCGTTCGACCAATCAGATCATGACCCGCCAAGTATAAATTTTTTAAGAGTACGTTCAACGAGTTTATCGATCATTTTATTAGATCATCTCGAAGTTATCGAACATGGCTCGTACAAAGCAAACCGCTCGTAAATCAACTGGTGGAAAAGCTCCACGCAAACAGCTCGCCACAAAGGCAGCTCGTAAGAGCGCGCCTGCCACCGGTGGAGTCAAGAAACCTCATCGTTACAGGCCTGGTACAGTCGCTCTTCGTGAAATCCGTCGTTACCAGAAATCAACTGAGCTGTTGATCCGCAAGTTGCCCTTCCAGCGTCTTGTGCGAGAGATCGCTCAGGATTTCAAGACTGACCTGCGTTTCCAGAGCTCCGCTGTGATGGCTCTTCAAGAAGCTAGCGAGGCTTACCTCGTTGGTCTGTTTGAAGACACCAACTTGTGCGCCATCCACGCCAAGCGCGTCACCATCATGCCCAAGGACATTCAGTTGGCCCGCCGAATCCGCGGAGAGCGAGCATAAGTGGATAGCCTCCCTCGAAAAACAAACGGCTCCTTTAGGAGCCACCACATTAATAAAAGCAATGACCAACCTTATTTCTATAGACTTTCATGTTTCTTCGTGGCCAAGCATAAAACAGAAATAATGTTATAAATATTCAAATGCAGAAATCAAAAACTATAAAACGTCCAAAACTCGGAAAATGGGAAGAAAATGTCGGACGCTTCTAATAAGTTAGCTTGGCGCCAATTTTCAATGATGGTATCTAATCGTATAAAGCGCGCACAGTTTTGTATTTTACATGCTTTATTTATCAACTAAAACTGATCGTATAAGTTATAAAGAATAAAATATTCACAAAATCTTATCAAATATCCCTTTTCTTGAAGTTAAATATATTTGTATCGCAACAGACTGCGAAACAGTGCATTTCGGACTAAATATCCGATGCCCCGTCCTTCGCGCGCACAAAGCCGGGGCGATGGAATGAGACAGTATTCGGCAAGGTTTTGCATTCACCATTGGGCACCAATAAGAAATAAATAGAATGACCAAGATGTGTATTTTTTTTCACGTTTGCCTTTATAATGAAGAAAAGCAGCCTCAAACGAGAGGAAAAGTTGTAGTGAGTTTAAACGTCTATAAGCTTCCGTGAAAGCGTCCGAGGAAATCGGCGAGTTTTCATGTGACTTAGTAATGAAACGGCGATCGCGAAACGGGAACTTAAAACACTCTTTGTGGCCTCTCGTCGATTTTCATAGGTGAAATTTGATAACGTGAGTCAAACTACCGTAATCGACGAAAATGTATGCTAATTTGCAGTCAAACGTGAGCGAAAGTTCGACTCTTGTTAATTGCTATGAAAAGTTAAGTTGTGCCAAGACTGGTTGAGAACTAATAATTATGACTGGCATATTGGTAGTCAAACAAAGGTCACAATTCAAAGAGATAGTTTCAACTCGCGTCGATTTTGATGAAAATCTTAGCTGATTAAACTTGATGAGAGTTATTAAACGAGAGCGATGGTTTGAATTCTCGTTGACTCGATTTGAGCAAACTGAACTCAATGCGAGCGCATACATTTTTGGCGGTCAAACAAAAACAAACTGACTTTGACCGCTCTGTCGATTCTTTAATATGAAAATTGAGCAGACAAAAGTGACTCGGGATCAGTTGTCGACGTGCGCAGATAAAATGCGAATAACACTAACGAAAGCGCAAAGGTAATCTCTAGTCTCTGATTCTAATGAAATTTTGAGCGAGAAAATTCGAGACAACTGATGAGAGTCCCGCCACAGTGCATCGAGTTTTCTTCAAGTTGTCCTGATTCTTACGGAACTGACATGGTAAATATGAGAGTGCGCGTAAATATTAAAAAAAGTCGAGGAGAGCGCTTGAAATTTGGAGTTCAAACTGATAGCGAAATCAAACTCGTAGGAAAAAATTTCTAGTCGAGTTTATCAAAGTTTGACCAGATGAATGATAGTAAGCGAGAGTTGATGAGAGCGCATAAAAGTTCGCGGTGATGGCGTCAAGGTTTTATTTAACTCTCGTAAACTCTTGTGCTCTCTTTATTCCGACTCCGTTGACGATGAAACTTCCACGTGTTGATAGTTTCTTGATGTAATGAACTTTTTACAAAACCCAGAAGCTTATTAAACCATTCTCATGCAAAGAACTCGGATGCCATTGAAAAACTCACAGACATTTACACTTCAGTTCACTTCCTAACTGACGCTTCACCCTGTTGTTGTCCGGGAGAACATCTTTATCCTTATCGAATGAACTTGACTAAAGAATCTAGAAAGCCAGATATCGGAGACAAATTAAAATCACTGCCATTATATTTTCCCTTATAAATCAGTAAAAATTACAGCTGCTGTGAATAATCTTTTTACACAGTTGCTTATTTGACTTATTTGCTATTGAAGATGATAATGAAATCAGTATAATGAATTCAACAGTTGTGTCGCATTTACTTGCTCATTTATTTCTTAAAAAACACCGTTACCGAACGAAACGTTTGACTCAATTATCGATCAATTTTAAATAAATACCACCCTTATAAAACCATAACAGAAAAATTTCCGAAAAACCCTGTTATTTACAAGAAACACTAAACTTTAAAACTGCTTTGTTGATCAGTGCGTCCAAAATGGCGTCGATGCTTGTCCTTGTTGTGATACTCAAATCAATGTTTTTGAACTGATTGAATTTAGTAGGAAGTAACGTAAGCTGTTAAATAAGAAACGATAATAATTTTTTTCTTTCAAAGCGACGAAGGTTGACAGTATAGTTAAATGTGATATAGAAAAATTACTATAAAAGCCAGATTTTTCTTTTAGTATTGAAACACGCCAACTTTGGGAAGACATTTTTACCATTTCTTTCATTTATCTTTTATTTAACTTGTCGAGAAAAAATTGTGAAAATGTATACTAGAAGATTTAAGGTTTTTCAATACTCTTAGTTCTGAAGAATAGTGTTTAATTTTACGAAAACTGAATCAAACAAGCACAAAATGTTGTCCACGGATGTCGTCCCTTTGAGATAACGTTTCCTCGGCGGTCCGCATAGATATATCATATATCATTATTTAGTTATAGTTAAGTCATTTTATCTCTCGGTCGAAATTGTTCAACCTTTGAGGGAAGACTTCTTGGATTTTGAAAATGTCTGAAGGAACTCCGAAACCGGCTAAGAAGAAGCCTGCCGTTAAAAAGCCTCCTCCTGCTCATCCAACATACCGTGAAATGGTCGTGGCTGCCATTCGCGCGTTGAAAGAGCGAAACGGTTCTTCGCGCCAAGCCATCGAAAAGTACATCAAAGCCAACTATAAAGTTGGTGAAAATGTTGGTTCTCACTTGAGGCTTGCTCTGAAGAGAGGCGCCGAAAAAGGAGCATTCGTACACACAAAAGGCGTAGGTGCTTCAGGCTCCTTTAAGTTACCCAAAGTGGAAAAGAAAGAGAAGAAACCGAAGAAGAAGCCGGCTGCAAAGAAGCCCGCCGCCAAGAAAGCGAAGAAGCCAGCCGCCAAGAAGCCAAAGAAGGCTGCGAAGAAGCCCGCCGCTAAAAAACCCGCAGCAAAGAAACCAGCTGCAAAAAAACCTGCAGCGAAAAAGCCGGCAAAGAAACCTGCAGCTAAAAAGCCCGCCAAGAAAGCTGCGGCGAAGAAACCCGCGGCCAAAAAGCCCGCCAAGAAGCCCGCTGCCAAGAAACCCGCGGCTAAGAAGTGAAGAGCAACGATTCTTCTTTAAACCAAAAGGCTCCTTTAGGAGCCACCAAATAAATAAAAGTGATGACCAACATAACAGATAAATCATAGAATTAAGATGCGATTCGATATCTTTTTAACCCTTTCACTCCCAGAGTCAATTATGAAGACATGTATGTGCATATAATGTAGTTCTAACGTTTGAGTCTGTCGACGAAATCCTGTGGTTGTTGCCATTCAGTTAAAACCACTTTTGCACGGTACCATTTGTTTTTTAATATTTTACAAAATGAAATTTGGGATTTTTTTTAATGTTATTGAAGGTGCTAAAATGAGTACTGGAGCGCAAGTTTTCATTTTGCAGTTTATATGCGCATAAGCCACACTTTATATATACTGTAGTCGAATGATAAAATCCCGGTGCCCTTCAGAGTATGTCTAGAAACATATCACAAAATATTAGAATCCCAAGAAAAATAAACCACAAGGATACTTTGATAATGAAAAACAAGTCTAAAGATCGAGTAAATGCGTGACTATGTTTTGCAAAACAAGGGGAGGTCGCTAATCGAGAAAAGCTTAGCGACCACGCCACAGCTCACATCCTGAAGATTTTCAACAGATACCACGCAGCTCTTAACAACCTCTAATTTCATTGGACCTGTATATCACGCAGCTCTATTATTTTTAAGGCTAGGGTCCATTGTTGTGTTGTTTGTTCTATTGTTTTCTCAGCAAATCAGAGAAGACCTTGTAAGAGCTGCGTACTGCCCCATTTTCAAGAGATATTTATAGGACAACTTGTAGAGCACGCACTGGGAGCGAGTCGAGAAACCTTCCGTAGTGTCTGCCTGCACTGCGAAATATCTTGTTTAATCGGTGAGGTCTGCATGCGGGCGAAATCAAAACTGTCAAAAATGGCGGCCATTGCGCATATCATTTCCCGGCGCGGCCTGACACAGTATTCGATGAAATCGATAATCGGTGAAAATCGATATCAAGCGAACAGTCGATGCCAATTTATCGATAGATATTGGAAAATGTTGTGACTTTTTTAACATGATCGATTTTCATCGATTGTCATCGATTTGTTTCGAATTTGTTTTCCAATTGGATCGATTCTTATTACATAAAATTAGCAACTCTTAAAAGCGATGAATATCCCATTTATTCTTTCTCGCGCTGTAATGTGTCATGCAATAAAAACAATTAATGTTATCTAGAAACGGCGCAAGGTTTGCACTAGTGTACAAGACACTTAACCCTTTAAGCCCCAATATCAAAATTTAAATTCTCATGTCTAGTCCCATACATTTCCTATAGAAGTAGTAGGGAGAAATTGTTTGGATATCAAGAGAATTCATCTTGTGTGATCATGTCCTTAATTCTCGTGACCTTTTTGATTGATAGGGCATTGATATTACAAGGAGAAATTTGATGCTGATCACTCTTAGGGCTTAAAGGGTTAAGGAATACAACCGAAACGCACACTAAACCGGCAAAGAAATAGATACTTCAGCGTATCTGATATATCAATAGTAAAATTACTTGGGTGTAAGTGGCTTCGATCATCCATTTTCATTGGTTGGTCAGGCCGACCTTGGAATAGTATCCATCGTTTGTTTCTTGACCAGAGGCAAGAGCCCATGAATTTAATGGGCTCCCGTCATATTATGGGCTTTTACCAGCGGGGATAGGCAACGTGAAAATAGGCATGCCGGATAGGCCATACCGATGATGCGAAAGCCAGTGGATAAATGCAACTGGGCATGCAGATCTTGGAGTGGAACAAAAGTAAGGTGTTGCACAGCAAAGAGGAAAAAAGAGTCCCGGTTGAAACAAGATTATTGACGCACTTAGTTTGAATTAAAGTAAACTGTTTAAACTGAACTTGATAACCCGCAGGAATACCTCGCTTCTAAGCTCCCCCAGCTTTATTTATTGATAAAGTATAATGTGACGTATTTCTTTCAAAAGGTCTAAAAAGCGAAAACGAATTCCTAAGTTTGTTGTCATTTAGAAAAGTAGTGCAAGTTGGCGACGCTTTGCGGCGTTCTACGCATTACTTTGGTGAATTTCATCCTGCCGCCAGAACTTAACAATGATATTTTTGTCTTCACTATGGGCAAGATGATGATGATGTACGCTGTAGGGTAATGGACAAATCCAGGATTCGCTTACTTAAATCCTTTTATATCGTATGTCGTGATAGCTTCTAAACAGGCAAAGCACCCCCAATATGGCGCAAATTTGGCGCACGTAATCCAAAATTATGTACGCATGGTTGCGCACGCAGGAAGTCTTTTGTCAGTATGAACGAAACAAACGCAAGCAAACAAAATCAAATGTTGGATCGAATTATTACGATCAGAAAAGCAATAACATGTTTTATATGAATTGTTTGACAATTATAGACATTTGATGATTCTACCTCTTTTTATCACAACTGTAATTAAAGACTGTTTCAGCCTCTCATTTGGCATATTAACTCATATTTAATACCTTTTTAGAAAACAGTTAGTTTTGCCGCGCAAATCGTCGTCTGTAACACGCGTGACGTGCGTTAAGAAGGAAGAGAATCTGGAGAACTGATAACTAGCTACTGCTAATAACCTTTCTGGTAAAAAACTTCGTTCTATTTGCGGGTCTCGTTGCTAACAATATCGTTCGCTACGCAGTCTAGAATACTCTTGCTCGACACATTCCTTGTTCAACTGGTGCGTTTTCTTGTAACGTTCTGACTTAGGCAAAAATTACCATAATAGAAAAAGCCTTTGAAATTAAACACAGCTTAGGAAAAAATACGAAGTACATATAAAAGACTTAAAATGCTAAGTAAAAGCAACCGTTAAATAACCCTTCTTAATTTTGCGTGATTTGAAAGATGGTTCGCGGCTATTTCAACTCTTCAATCGGAAGGAGCACCGCGTCACAAACTGATCTTTACTAGGATCATGAGTCGCGTGCGCTTGTGTTTGAATTAATTTTAATTTGACGCTGAAACTGCTAGCGTTTGCCCTTGCAAGTGATTGTATCCCTCAAAACGGTTTTCTGTTATAACATCAAAGATCAAGGAGAAACGAAACGAAAGCGAACCGAACCTAATTCAATATTTGCCACGCAAACTAGAGCAAGGTCGTGAGCAAAGTAGCCTGTGAATACGGCCGCCTTTCATTGCTACCGGCTGCAAGAGGCTCATTCCTTAAAACGGTTTTCTCTTTTTGCCTCAAAGATCGAGGCGAATCGAACGCCAGTAACTAATGTTTGGCGCGCAACCTCGAGCAAGGTCGCGCAAAAATTAACCTTCGAATACAGCCGCCTTTCATTGATAGCGGACTACTAGAGGCGCATTCTTTAAAACGGTTTTCGCTTTTTGCAGAAAAGATCAAGGCGAACTGAACGGAATTCAGCAATGTTTGGCGCGCAAACTTGCTTATATAAAAAATTTCTACTTTCTCTAATATATGGACAGCCTGTTAAATAGGACTGATTGGTCATGACTTTTATAACAGTTGGTGGCTCCTAAAGGAGCCGTTTTTGTAAATGAAAGCTCAGATTTAAGCTTTCGCCTTCTTCTCGGTCTTCTTGGGCAGAAGAACAGCCTGGATGTTGGGAAGAACACCTCCCTGGGCGATGGTGACACCGGCGAGCAATTTGTTCAACTCCTCGTCATTTCGGACAGCCAGCTGAAGGTGACGGGGGATGATTCTGGTTTTCTTGTTGTCACGAGCAGCGTTGCCTGCCAACTCGAGGATCTCAGCGCTCAAATACTCGAGCACAGCGGCCAAGTACACTGGAGCTCCGGCGCCAACACGTTCACCATAGTTACCTTTGCGAAGAAGACGGTGGATACGACCAACAGGGAACTGAAGCCCTGCTCGGGATGATCGGCTCTTGGACTTGGTGCCCTTTGCCTTTCCTTTACCGCGACCAGACATGTTTTCGTAATTTGCTTTGCACACAGAATTGTATGAATGAAATGAAGTCAACAGCATACAAAATTTATTGCCAACCACTGTTGTCGAAAAGGATCTAAACGCACCAATCAAATTGTAGATTTTGAAAGTGATATTATATAAACATAATACTTATCTGATCAAATATGGGTGAAAAGATTGACCCACGCGCTGGGATAGCCAATCAAAAATGAGATATTTCGATCCGTATGGTAATTGATCCCTGGTGGATTTTACTATAAATACAATATTCTTCTTGAGTTCAATTCATTCTGATTTACAGAGTGCATTCAGCGTTAACATGGCGCCTAAACCTGTAGCCTCAAAAGGATCGAAAAAGGCCGGCAAGAAGGCCGTTGAAGGGAAGAAGAAGCGACGGGGAAAGAGAAAGGAAAGCTATGCTATCTACATCTACAAGGTGTTGAAGCAAGTCCACCCCGATACTGGTATCTCCAGCAAAGCCATGGGCATCATGAACTCGTTTGTTAACGACATCTTCGAGCGCATCGCCACCGAAGCTTCCCGCCTTGCCCACTACAACAAGAAATCAACCATCAGCTCCCGCGAGATCCAGACCGCCATCAGGCTGCTTCTGCCCGGTGAACTGGCCAAACACGCCGTCAGTGAAGGAACCAAGGCTGTGACCAAGTACACTAGCAGCAAGTAAACTCACTTGTGGGTTTACCGCCAAAATCAAACGGCTCTTTTAGGAGCCACCAAATGTTATTAAAGCAATGACCAACATGACTTTGCTAGCTCTCAAATACTCCATCGCTTTCGTTTGACCGACAATGCTCAGTATCACTGACTCTCGTGCTCTCACATGAAGTTGAATAACTATTGCTTTTTATTTGACCGCCAATTCTCATTCAAGCTGTATCCGCTCAAATTTTAATGAGAATGAATAAGACTTCAAATTCTCGCCCTCCTTTGATCACCAATTCTCATACGCTTTCCTCGCGCTCAGTCTCCGGCAACAAGTTCGAATCTGCTCAAAATTTGTTGAGAATGCACTACAGAGTTCACGCTTTCGCTCGTATGATCACTTATTAGTCTACAACTGTCATAAGAATAAATTTTTATACTTTCTCCTTCACTCTTATGCTGTCACACCACGATAGTCTGACTTATCAGGCCTGTAACAGTTTATCATAAGGCCACGAGAGTTCAAGTGTCTTCAAACCCTCGCTTTAGGTTAAACGCCAACCCTTTATGCGGTCTTCACCCAGGCTTGTCAGCTCTCGCTCTCCATTTGACTGCAATTATTTAAAACTCACACGCGCTCTTAACTTTTATGCGCTCTCGTTTTTCATTAAACACTTTCTACTCTCGAATTTATTTTCTGTATACATAATGTTGCTTTGATATTCATGCATGTATCGAAACATTACAACTAACGTTTAACATGTAGTAAAATTACACGTCAGATAAAGGACCGAGCGACATACTCTTGTGTATGGAGAACCGATTAAGGAAAGCACTGGACTAAATATTTTACAGTCACTTGCAGGGGTGGCGAATGGTACCTTCAAAATCGTGGGTCTCGGAAAATTTTGGTCCGGTCTCGAAATCTCGGCAGTTTTTGTTTGAAGTCTCATGCAAAGTCTCGTTTGGCTGGTGTTTTTACTGTCTCGGAGTCTCGGATTTTTTTCCTCAAGGTCTCGGAGTCTCGGATACTTTTTTTAAGCATTCTTGATTCTTCATCCTTGTTCGGTTGTTTGATAGGTGATTCGGATATTTTTGGCACTGAGTCTCGGGCTCGGTTTTTTCCCGCATTGGGTCTCGGGCTCGGATTTTATAACGTAGCTGCGGTCGCGGTCTCGGATTTTGAAACAAGGGTCTCGGCGTCTCGGCGAGTCTCGGATCTACCATTCGCCACGCCTATAAGAGCTGTGCATCTAATTTCGGCCCAGTCCAAGTAAGAATACTTTGGTGCTGTTACCTTCGTGTTCTCACCATGTCCGGCGAGCAAGCTCCCATGGCGGAGGTAGTTCCAGATAGTTCAAGCGCTTCTTCAGTCAGCTCAAGCGCCTCAACCAGGCCCAGCTAACCAGAACCGTTATACTGGTAAACTTTTCTTTAGTATTTGTCCGGCTATTTAGCCGTTTCGTCGCTTGTTCCCCCGCGGCTCCACGTGCTCGCCGGTTTTTATCTCCTCACCCTGCTCCTTGTCCCTTATCCGTTAGCCTCGTTTCTTTCTAAAGTTTTTCGCTTCCCTACAGCTTTTATGGAATTTACACGCTTTTATATTTGGTTGTTGAGCTATTTATTGCTTTGCGTGCTTCGCTTCTCAAACACCGGGTTTGTGCAGTACTCTTCCCTCGGTTCCCCCTTTTCAGTTTGTACGCTTATTATGTTTGTACGTTTATTTTTTTTTTTTGCGTATTTTGCCTCATAAACATCGGGTTTGTGCAATGCTTTTCCCTCATTTCTCATTTAGTTTGTACGCCTGTATTTGTCCAGTTTTGTTATGCGTACTTTGCCTCGTAAACATTGGGTTGGTGCAGTGCTTTTCCCTCGGGTTTCTTTTTAGTTTGTACGCTTGTTTGGGACGTTTTGTTTTATGCGTTCTTTGCCTCACAAACACCTGGTTTGTGCAGTGCTTTTGAAGTTTCTACGCCTTTTTTTTGTCACGTTTTTTTATGCGTACTTTGCCGCACAAATATCGGGTCTGTGCAGTGCTTTAGAAGTTTTTACGCCTATATTTGTCACGTTTTGTTATGCGTATTTTGCCTCACAAACATCGAGTTTGTGACGTGTTTTTCAAGTTTGTACGCTTTTATTTGTGACGTTTCGTTAATTTGCGTACTTTACCTCACAAACATTGGGTTTGTGCAGTGCTTTTGAAGTTTGTACGCCTTTATTTGTCACGTTTTGTTATGTATATACTTTGCCTCACAAACATCGGGTTTGTGAAGTGCTTTTGAAGTTTGTACGCCTTTATTTGTGACGTTTTGTTAATATGCGTACTTTGCCTCACGAACACCGGGTTTGTGCAGTGCTTTCAGGAAGTTTGTACGACTTTATTTGTGACGTTTTGTTATGCGTACTTTGCCTCGCAAACATCGGGATTGTGTAGTGCTTTCGAAGTTTGTACGCCTCTATTATGCGTACTTTGCCTCACAAACACCGGGTTTGTGCTGTGCTTTCGAAGTTTGTACGCCTTTATTATGCGTACTTTGCCTCACAAACATCGGGTTTGTGCAGTGCCTTTGAAGTTTGTACCCCTTTATTTGTCACGTTCTGTTATGCGTACTTTGCCTCGCAAACATCGCGTTTGTGCAGTGCCTTTGAAGTTTAAGCCTTTATTTCTCACGTTTTGTTATGCGTACTTTGCCTCTCAAACATCGGGTTTGTGCAGTGCCTTTGACGTTTGTACGCCTTTATTTGTCACGCTTTGTTATGCGTACTTTGCCTCACAAACATCGGGTTTGTGCAGTGCTTTTAAGTTTGTACGCCTTTATTTATGACGTTTTTTTAATGCGTACTTTGCCTCGCAAACATCGGGTTTGTGTAGTGCTTTTGAAGTTTGTACGCCTTTACTCGTGACGCCTTTATTATGCGTACTTTGCCTCATCCACAAACATCGGGTTTGTGCAGTGCCTTTGAAGTTTGTACGCCTTTATTTGTCACGTTCTGTTATGCGTACTTTGCCTCGCAAACATCGGGTTTGTGCAGTGCCTTTGAAGTTTGTACGCCTGTATTTGTCACGTTTTGTTAATATGAGTACTTTGCCTCACAAATATCTGGTTTGTGTAGTGCTTTCGAGGTTTATACGCCTTTATCTGTCAAGTTTTTGTTATTAGTACTTTGCCTTACAGACATCGAGTCTGTGCCATGCTTCGCTCAGTTCCGTTGAAGTTTGTATACGTTGGTTTTTATTACCCCGGGTCTGCTTGTTCCTGTATTTATTTTTATGTTTTAAATTTTGCAGATTCGATATTTTTCATGTCTTTGGCATCCTATTGTTTCCTTTTCTATATTATTGTTGCCAGTTCTACCCGGTTTAGCACTCTTTTATTGTGCGTTCCGCCTTTATTAGTGGATTTTATGGTTCGTTTGTTCATCTTGGTGTTAAACTCGAAGTTACATACTTCGGGTAGTTATCCGTATTCCTTTCCGTTTACTCTTTATTTCCCTGTCATTTGCGGAGTTTGTTTCGTTCCGCGCCCTCTCCCGCGCCATTTATCTCGATTCCTTATTTTCCCATGGTAGCCTGAAAGGGTGTCTAATGCCCTAGTCGGATTACTGACGCTCAGGTTGCCATCCCTTGGGTGGGTTCTCTCGCAAGTTTCCCGCGCACAATCGTTTACGTTTTTGTCGACATTATATCCTGTTCACCACTCAAGGGCTGGCAGCCTTTATATCATATATATTTGTAATGTACAGAGTATAACCGTCCTTTTCAACTGCAGAGCTTTGCTTTGTCCTCTGCTTATGCTATTTAAAGACACCATGAAAAGAGTTTTCCAGTTTTCTGATTTCTTGACCGTTATACAAGATGTTTTATCTGCCACGCCTAGGATATGTCGCTTTCTGGCTTCCAAAGGCTCCCGGAAAAAGACGCAGGTCCACATCACTTCTATGTCCTCCTCTAGAAGGCCTAAAATTCATATCCGTGGTTGCCCTGTTCGCCTATCCTGTTCCGCGCCTTCTGCCGCGCTATTTGTTTCGCTCCCCTTTTCCCATGGTAGCCTGAAAGGGTGTCTAATGCCCTAGTCGGATTACTGACGCTCAGGTTGCCATCCGTTGGGTGGGTCTCTCGCGAGTTTCCCGCGCACAATCGTTTGCGTTTTCCCCAACACTATGCCCTGTTCGCCACTCAAGGGCTGGCAGCCTTTATATCGTATATATTTGCCATGTAAGAAGCCGTCTTTACCAATTGCAGAGCATCCCTTTGTCCTCCGCTTATGCTAATCAAAGACTCCCTAAAAGGAGTTTTTTTAGTTTTTGAGTTCTTTGCCGGGATGCAAGATGTTTTCTGCCACACGTATTGAGCAGATTACGAACTCTACTTTACAGGGTTACAGTCCCGCCTCCGTTACTATCTGCAAGACGCTCAAATTTACGAGGGCAAACTCTGCACAGCTTTAGAGCCTGGGTGGCTATTTCTCTATTTTTTTATCCTTCACTCTAGACGCTATGGCTCATTTTGGTTGGTGCCATGCTTGCTCCTACCGCATTCTATAACATGAATGCTGCACAAGACCTTCGTTTTACAGGACCATCGGAGTTGCTTTCTCGCCATGTCTCCTTTAGATTTGGGTGGTTAGATGGGATTTTCTGGTTTGGGGTTTTAGGTTTGAGTATTGACAAGTGTCTCGGGTTATTTGGTGTTAGGCCATTGTAACGTTTGACGTCTGGGCACGGTCGCATATCTCCATCTCTTATTAAGCAAGCGTGAAAGGGACTGTCGCGAATAGTATGCTATTCGCTCCAGTCCTTTACAGAGCGAGTATAAATAAGAGCTGTGCATCTTATTTCGGCCCAGTTCAAGTAAGAATCCTTCAGTTGTTGGCAGCCGTACTTGTTATCTCTCTCTTTCGCGCTTGCCTCCTATGCCTGCGTGCTTTTCTTTCCCCTCCCTCCCTTTCCCTATCCGTTTTCACGTCCTACTCTCTCAAGCACGGTCACATATCTCCATCTCTTATTAAGCAAGCGTGAAAGGGACTGTCGCGAATAGTATGCTATTATTTTAATTGAACTCTGATCTTTTGATAGATGCTGTAAGACTCCTTTGGATTCATATAGAGAGAACATAACATGTGAACTGAAATTTATTCCTTATAAGATAATGACAAAAGATGGGACAGACATGCCTTACAAAGAAATTGGTATCTTGATTTACACTAAAGAAAACATTATTTTCATTTTAAAAAGCGTTGATCCTGACCTTAAATTTCCGAGAAAAACATGTTTCTTTTATAATTATTTGAGCTGTACACTAAAGACAAGACAAAGATGTATACGTATCAATTCGAAAATTTATGAGAAATAAGAATGAAGACAATTGCACTCATACGATTTTTCGCTTGGGTTGTGCGGCCCGTATCTACTTTCAGACCACCCCAGGTAAGTACATCCGCCCCAGGTTGGCACATCCACCCCAGGTAAGTACATCCGCCCCAGGTCGGCACATCCGCCCCAGGTAAGTACATCCACCCCAGGACGGCACATCCGCCCCAGGTCGACACATCCACCCCAGGACAGCACATCCGCCCCAGGACGGCACATCCGCCCCAGGTAAGTACATCCGCCCCAGGTCGACACATCCACCCCAGGACAGCACATCCGCCCCAGGTCGGTACATCCACCCCAGGACGGCACATCCGCCCCAGGTAAGTACATCCGCCCCAGGTCGACACATCCACCCCAGGACAGCACATCCGCCCCAGGTCGGTACATCCACCCCAGGTAAGTACATCCGCCCCAGGTAAGTACATCCATCCCAGGTCGACACATCCACCCCAGGACAGCACATCCGCCCCAGGTCGGTACATCCGCCCCAGGTAAGTACATCCGCCCCAGGTGAGTACATCCGCCCCAGGTCGACACATCCACCCCATGACAGCACATCCGCCCCAGGTCGGCACATCCACCCCAGGTCGGCACATCCGCCCCAGGTCTGCACATCCGCCCCCAGGTCGGCATCATTAAGGTAGCCACAATCAAGGCATGGAGCTGCTGGCTTCCAGATTCTAGGTCGCTGAATCTAAAGAAAGGACAGACGGAAGCGAGTTGGTAATACTGAAAGCATACAAATCCCAAGGTAAAGGACGTGTGGAAAAAACGTCTACATGAGCGGCAGGACGACTAGCGCGGCAGGACGAGAGACGAGGAGTCTAACTGATTCCAAGGACTGGTTGACTTTGGAAACAGTAAGGGCCGATTGCAAAGACTCTACTCTTTGGCGAAGGTCCTCATAATCCTACGAAGGGATAAAGAAAAAATGAGAAAATAGTGAAAACTCCACACGCAGGTGAAAAAATCTTGTCGAACAGACGCCAATACTAAACTTGTCACACAGACGCAAAAACTAAACTCGTAACGGAAACTCAAAGATAAAACTTGTAACAGAGACGCGAAAACCAAGGCCGTCACACAGATGCAAAAAACTAAACTCGTCGCACAAACGCGAAAACCAAGCTTGCCACCCGGTAGCAAAAACTAAATGACGTCACACAGACGCGAAAGTTAAACCTGACACAGACGCGAAAACTAAACTTGTCACACAGACGCGAGAAACTAAGCCCGTAAGACGGACGTAAGAACTAACGGGGAGACCCAAAAACCGTCACACAAACAGAAACGGGAAGACTAAAACACATACGCGATAACTAAACTTGTCACACTCTCGGGAAAACTAAATTTGTAACACAGACGGGAAAACTAAACTTGTCACGCAGACTTGTAACACGAACGGGGAACCAAAGTTGACACGCAGAGGCGGGAACTAAATTTGTCACACAGACACAGAAAACTAAAGCCATCACACAGACGGGGAACCCAAACTTATAACACAGACGGAAAGCTGAACCTGTCACACACGGGAAGACTAAATTTGTCACACAGACTTGCCACACAGACGGAAAACTAAATTTGTCACACAGACACGTAAACTAAAGCTGACACACAGACGGGGAACCCAAACTTACAACACAGACGGAAAGCTAAACCTGTCACACAGACGGGAAGACTCAATTTGTCACACAGACTCGCCACACAGACGGAAAACTAAAGTTGTCACACAGACGCGAAAGCTAAACTTGTCACGCAGACTTGTAACACGAACGGGGAACCAAAGTTGACACGCAGAGGCGGGAACTAAATTTGTCACACAGACACGAAAACTAAGGCTGTCACACAGACGGGGAACCCAAACTTATAACACAGACGGAAAGCTAAACCTGTCACACACGGGAAGACTAAATTTGTCACACAGACACGAAAACTAAAGCCGTCACACAGACGGGGAACCCAAACTTATAACACAGACGGAAAGCTAAACCTGTCACACACGGGAAAACTAAATTTGTCACACAGACACGAAAACTAAAGCCGTCACACAGACGGGGAACCCAAACTTATAACACAGACGGTGAGCTAAACCTGTCACACACGGGAAGACTAAATTTGTCACACAGACTTGCCAAACGGCTCCTTTAGGAGCCACTAAATCTCATGAAAGTCATGACCAATAAAACATTGCCGAACATTACTTTAGGTCAAGATATGATGATGTTTAATACGCTTTTGATAACTTGCTTGTGTACCCGCGCTTCTAGGCCTTCCACCTAAAGAAAGATACCAAAATAGTTAACTTTTTCACCTACTTCACTATTAAGACCCTATAACAATACGTTCAGTTTAGGCGCAGTGTTACGGTATGAGACCTTACGATAGAAACGCAAATGTGGCACAAATTGGAATACAGTATAAAGCGCAAATTTGCCGTGCAAGTTCTCATACACGCATGATCGCGCGCGCAGTCTTTGTGTACCGACGTCGGATCGCTACACACCGTAATGCGATATAAGCTAATATAAATTGTATGCTTTTTGCCCACTGTTGCATATTTCTAGACTTTTAAATCCCTTTTCTTTCATAGTTCATTTGTCTGCAAGTAAGTTAGTTTATGCGCACACGGTTACAAGTCGATATTTAAAACTGCTTTTGACTCGTTACATACCCAAATAATAGCGTACGATCATGAATAAATGCTGATTGTTTAGTAGGACTGAAACGCTTAAGTATCAAACCCATTACTGATTAATGTGCCTTATGCAAATACTTGGAACCATTTACAAAGTTCTTTGGTGAATTTACTAAATTCTTTATAGAAAGTAAAGTAATTTACAGTTTTCTTTGATAGTTAAGTTCGCCTGTAGTCAGACAAATTAACTAACTGACGAGAACTAAACAGATGTTCGGAGAGCCAATGCCTTAAACACTATAGTAAATGCGCAAATTTCCAATCGGATGTGATCGCGCGTTCATAATAGGAGTAAATAGGCTCGATCATGTCTATTCATGTGATTCTTTCCTTGTTTCGTTGTCATGCAGTTCTTACTGGCGTTGTTTGTTTGTATTTTCTTAACTCGACGTCTGCTTTGTACGTGATCTTGTGTCAGGCATAAGTTAAGCTCCAGGTCTACGCGTATGTTTAATAGCGCGCAAATAAATCGTTTGACCGTACAACCAGTAAATGCTGTATATTCTTTAGTAAAATATCGGGAAAGAGAGAAGTAGAGAAAGCAACGGTAGATGGCAAAATCCTTTTGAATAACGTTACGATAGCTGCGTACACTCTTGCCTCTTCTTTGAAGTCGATTTGAGGCTTTTTCGGGAAGGAATTTGCTTACGGAAACAGGACGGTTGAACTCAGTAAATGTAAATCTAAACTACATGATATCTGTGCACATTTCAATAAACGCAACCTTCGAAATAGCTTGTCGTTTGTATACTTTTCGCAATTTCAGTTAATCGAACTGGAGCCATAGGATATGAGCCAATTTTGGCGCGTATACTGTTTTAAATTCTACACGGATTGTCGCGCACAAGCTGACATGTTAAGTGTCGTACGATGTAGCTACTGTTAAGAAAGGTTTCAAGCCTTTTGAATAAAGACTACGAACACTCTTTGTAGCAAGACTTGATCCAGTGGAGCACTGCAAATTTGGAATCAGGCAGAAGAATCGTGGGCTGGAATTACGCGCTTTTCGTAACGCAAAGGCGTGCGCAAATTTGCGCGCTCGATTCAAACGTTATACAAAATTTGCATTTGAATAATCCTGTATTTTTCCAAGAGCTATTGTCAAATTTGAATTTGTGAACGCGCGTAAGCGAAATCGATGAAGATAAAGATCGCGAAAAGAGGAAATATTAAACAGCATTTGATTCCTTGTAGTTTTGCTATTAGCTATTAAAAAGAGTTGAAAGATCGACTAGTTTCACGACCTTAGTTAAGATTGACCCTACGTTTGTTGCGTCGCAACTCTCGTAAAAGAAATGGTACTTTTGGTTTTCACTGATATAAAGGATTGTTGGTCATGACTTTTATAACAGTTGGTGGCTCCTAAAGGAGCCGTTTTTTGCAAATGAAAGCGCAGATTTAAGCTTTCGCCTTCTTCTCGGTCTTCTTGGGCAGAAGAACAGCTTGGATGTTGGGAAGAACACCTCCCTGGGCGATGGTGACACCGGCGAGCAATTTGTTCAACTCCTCGTCATTTCGAACAGCCAGCTGAAGGTGACGGGGGATGATTCTGGTTTTCTTGTTGTCACGAGCAGCGTTGCCCGCCAACTCGAGGATCTCAGCGCTCAAATACTCGAGCACAGCGGCCAAGTATACAGGAGCACCGGCGCCAACACGTTCACCATAGTTGCCTTTGCGAAGAAGACGGTGGATACGACCAACAGGGAACTGAAGCCCTGCTCGGGATGATCGGCTCTTGGACTTGGTGCCCTTTGCCTTTCCTTTACCGCGACCAGACATGTTTTCGTAATCTGCTTTGCACACAGAATTGTATGAATGAAATGAAGTCAACAGCATACAAAATTTATTGCCAACCACTGTTGTCGAAAAGGATCTAAACGCACCAATCGAATTGTAGATTTTGAAAGTGATATTATATAAACATAATACTTATCTGATCAAATATGGGTGAAAAGATTGACCCACGCGCTGGGATTAGCCAATCAAAAATGAGATATTTCGATCCGTATGGTAATTGCTCCCTGGTGGATTTTACTATAAATACAATATTCTTCTTGAGTTCAATTCATTCTGATTTACAGAGTGCATTCATTGTTAACATGGCGCCTAAACCTGTAGCCTCAAAAGGATCGAAAAAGGCCGGCAAGAAGGCCGTTGAAGGGAAGAAGAAGCGAAGGGGAAAGAGAAAGGAAAGTTATGCTATCTACATCTACAAGGTGTTGAAGCAAGTTCACCCTGACACTGGTATCTCCAGCAAAGCCATGGGCATCATGAACTCGTTTGTTAACGACATCTTCGAGCGCATCGCCACCGAAGCTTCCCGCCTTGCCCACTACAACAAGAAATCAACCATCAGCTCCCGCGAGATCCAGACCGCCATCAGGCTGCTTCTGCCCGGTGAACTGGCCAAACACGCCGTCAGTGAAGGAACCAAGGCTGTGACCAAGTACACCAGCAGCAAGTAAACTCACTTGTGGGTTTACCGCCAAAACAAACGGCTCCTTTAGGAGCCACCAAATGTTATTAAAGCAATGACCAACATGACTTTGCTAGCTCTCAATTTAAAATCGCTCAACTTCTTAAAACAGTACAAAACAAATATGACCCTTTTACAAGAAAATCTCAGTTGTTCCCACGAGTCAATCAAAGTTTCATAAGATTCTTAAAAGAAAACAAAACAAATAGGAACCTTTTACAAGTAAACTTGAGTTGTTCCCAAAAGACAATATACCGATTTCTATTTTAATATTTTGATCAAAATTACCGATGAAAGTTTCATAACTCTCAAATCCTCCATCGCTTTCGTTTGACCGACAATGCTCAGTATCATTGACTCTCGTGCTCTCACATGAGGTTGAATAACTATTGCTTTTTATTTGACCGCCAATTCTCATTCAAGCTGTATCCGCTCAAATTTTAATGAGAATGAATAAGACTTCAAATTCTCGCCCTCCTTTGATCACCAATTCTCATACGCTTTCCTCGCGCTCAGTCTCCGGCAACAAGTTCGAATCTGCTCAAAATTTGTTGAGAATGCACTATAGAGTTCATGCTTTCGCTCGTATGATCACTAATCAGTCTACAACTGTCATAAGAATAAATTTTCATACTTTTTCCTTCACTTTTATGCTGTCACATCACGATAGTCTGACTTATCAGGCCTGTAACAATTTATCATAAGGCCACGAGAGTTCAAGTGTCTTCAAACCCTCGCTTTAGGTTAAACGCCAACCCTTTATGCGGTCTTCACCCAGGCTTGTCAGCTCTCGCTCTCCATTTGGCTTCAATTATTTAAAACTCACACGCACTCTCATCAACTTTTATGCGCTCTCGTTTTTCATTAAACACTTTCTACTCTCGAATTTATTTTCTGTATACATAATGTTGCTTTGATATTCATGCATGTATCGAAACATTACAACTAACGTTTAACATGTAGTAAAATTACACGTCAGATAAAGGACCGAGCGACATACTCTTGTGTATGGAGAACCGATTAAGGAAAGCACTGGACTAAATATTTTACAGTCATGCACTTGCGACATATTCTTCACCGACTTCACCGAAGAAGACGTAAAAGGGATATATTACTGATCACTTTGTTGCATTACTTTGTTGTTTATAACTTGAGTATAATAATTAAGCTGGAAAACATGTTTAACAAAAGAGCAAATGTACCGGACCGTTACAAAAATGGCGCCAACTAAACGCATTTGAAATGTTGCACATTTGGCTTATTAAATAACGGTGTTCCCTTTTTCCTTTGCCGTAAGTAGTGTTTATAATTTTAGAGTTAGGGGAAAACCGAAATGACCAATTCAGTACTTTCATCCTTTCTCAATTTTTTTTTCAGTCAAAGTTCAATTGTATATAGCCGTTCTTTCTACCTTAGTTCATGAATTTAAATATAAACACGATTTTCAACAATTTACGCTAAATTGGAGCCTTATAGTGAAAGGGATATACAGATGGTATAAAGAAAATATTGGTTATTGCTTTTATTAATGTGGTGGCTCCTAAAGGAGCCGTTTGTTTTGTGAAGATGCAATCCACTTATGCTCGCTCTCCGCGGATTCGTCGGGCCAACTGAATGTCCTTGGGCATGATGGTGACGCGCTTGGCGTGGATGGCGCACAAGTTGGTGTCTTCAAACAGACCAACAAGGTAAGCTTCGCTAGCTTCTTGAAGAGCCATTACAGCGGAGCTCTGGAAACGCAGGTCAGTCTTGAAATCCTGAGCGATTTCTCGTACAAGACGCTGGAAGGGCAGCTTGCGGATCAACAGCTCAGTTGATTTCTGGTAACGACGGATCTCACGAAGAGCGACTGTACCAGGCCTGTAACGATGAGGTTTCTTGACTCCACCGGTGGCAGGCGCGCTCTTACGAGCTGCCTTTGTGGCAAGCTGTTTGCGTGGAGCTTTTCCACCAGTTGATTTACGAGCAGTTTGCTTTGTACGAGCCATGTTCGATAATTTCGAGATGATCTTTAAAATGATCGATAAATTTACTGAATTAGCTCTCAAAAATTTTATATCTGGCGGGTTCTATCCTGATTGGTCAAAAGACATCCTCTCTGATTGGCGGAATAAGTTCACCGTAATAATTTTGAATAAATATGTCAATGTTCAGTGCGTTAAGCATTTCGATCCGAACCGATTTTATGCTGTCTTAAGTTTTTTTTTTTCATGTTGTTTCACATTAAACATTTTTTTTTGCCATGTAAACGTTGAATATCTAGTACTAAATGTATTTTATTGCTTTCTTCCTTTTGAAAAATGTTTCACAATTCTACAAATTTTGTGCACACATGAACTGGGTTGTGCAATTCATTATTAATGTGCATATTTTACAAGACACGTTTCTGCCTTTTGTAATACCTTATGTATTGTTTATCCTTTGTTATTTATTTCCAATATATATAACCAATAGAAAGATTGTTAAGTTTTCTGAGAGGTTCACCTCGTTACTATATAAGGAAGAAACTACACTGATTTAAGTATATCTCGGTTTAATAGAGAATAGTCATTCAACATGTCTGGGCGTGGTAAAGGAGGCAAAGGTCTAGGAAAAGGAGGTGCCAAGCGTCACCGAAAGATCCTTCGTGATAACATCCAAGGCATCACGAAGCCAGCCATCCGTCGTCTTGCTCGCCGTGGTGGTGTCAAGCGAATCTCTGGCCTGATCTACGAAGAGACCCGTGGTGTTCTCAAAGTTTTCCTCGAGAACGTGATCCGTGATGCTGTGACGTACACCGAGCACGCCAAGCGAAAGACCGTGACAGCCATGGATGTTGTGTACGCTCTCAAACGCCAAGGACGCACCCTGTACGGATTTGGCGGTTAGACTACGCAGTCTACACCAAACAAACGGCTCCTTTAGGAGCCACCAAATCTCATGAAAGTCATGACCAATAAAACATTGCCGAACATTACTTTAGGTCAAGATATGATGATGTTGAATACGAATTTGATAACTTGCTTGTGTACCCGCGTTTCTAGGCCTTCCAGCTAAAGAAAGATACCAAAATAGTTAACTTTTTCACCTACTTCACCATTTAGACCCTATAAAAAATACGTTCAGTTTAGGCGCAGTGTTACGGTCTGAGACCTTACGATAGAAACGCAAATGTGGCACAAATTGGAATACAGTATAAAGCGCAAATTTGGCGTGCAAGTTCTCATACACGCATGATCGCGCGCGCAGTCTTTGTGTACCGACGTCGGATCGCTACACACCGTAATGCAATATAAGCTAATATAAATTGTATGTTTTTTTGCCCACTGTTGCATGTTTCTAGACTTTAAAATCCCTTTTTGTTTTCATAGTTCATTTGTCTGCAAGTAAGTTAGTTTATGCGCACACGGTTACACGTCGATATTTAAAACTGCTTTTGGCTCGTTACATACCCAAATAATAGCGTACGATCATGAATAAATGCTGATTGTTTAGTAGGACTGAAACGCGTAAGTATCAAGCCCATTACTGATTAATGTGCCTTATGCAAATACTTGGAACCATTTACAAAGTTCTTTGGCGAATTTACTAAATTCTTTATAGAAAGTAAAGTAATTTACAGCTTTCTTTGATAGTTAAGTTCGCCTGTAGTCAGACATTAATTGACTGACGAGAGCTAAACAAATGTTCGGAGAGCAAATGCCTTAAACACTACAGTAAATGCGCAAATTTCCAATCGGATGTGATCGCGCGTTTTTAATAAGAGTAAATAGGCTCGATTCATGTGATTTTTTCCTTTTCTCGTTGTCATGCAGTTCTTACTGGCGTTGATTGTTTGTATTAACTTAACTCGACGTCTTCTTTGTATGTAGTCTTGTATCAAGGATAAGCTCCAGGTCTACGCGTATTCAAGCGCGCAAATAAATCGTTCGACGGTACAACCAGTAAATGTTGTATGTTCTTTAGTAGAGTATCAGGAAAGAGAGAAGTAGAAAAAGCAACGGTAGATGGCAAAATCATTTTGAATAACTCTACGATAGCTATTTACACTCTCGGCTCTTCTTTGAAGCCTATTTGGAGCTTTTTCGTGAAGGAATTTGCATACGGAAACAGGGACGGTTGAACTCAGTAAATGTAAATCTAAACTACGTGATATCTGTGCACATTTCAACAAACGCAACCTTCAAAATAGCTTGTCGTATGTATACTTTTTGAAATTTCAGTTAATCGAACAGGAGCCATGGGATATGAGCCAATTTTGGCGCGCATACTGTTTTAAATTCTACACGGATGGTCGCGCACAAGCTGACATGTTAAGTGATTCTACGACGTAGCTACTGTTAAGAAAGGTTTCAAGCCTTTTGAATAAAGACTACGAACACTCTTTGTAGCAAGACTTCATCGAGTGGAGCACTGCAAATTTGAAAACAGGCAGAAGAACCGTGCGCTGGAATTACGCGCTTTTCGTAACGCAAAGCCGTGCGCAAATTTGCGCGCTCGATTCAAACGTTATATAACATTTGCGTTTGAATAATCCTGTATTTTTGCAAGAGCTATTGTCAAATTTTAATTTGTGAACGCGTGTAAGCGGAATCGATGAAAATAAAGATCGCGAAAAGAGGAAATATTAAACAGCATTTGATTCCTTGTAGTTTTGCTATTAACTATTAAAAAGAGTTGAAAGATCGACTAGTCTCACGACCTTAGTTAAGACTGACCCTACGTTTGTGGCGTCGCAACTCTCGTAAAAGAAATGGTTCTTTTGGTTTTCACTGATATAAAGGATTGTTGGTCATGACTTTTATAACAGTTGGTGGCTCCTAAAGGAGCCGTTTTTTTGTAAATAAAAGCTCAGATTTAAGCTTTCGCCTTCTTCTCGGTCTTCTTGGGCAGAAGAACAGCCTGGATGTTGGGAAGAACACCTCCCTGGGCGATGGTGACACCGGCGAGCAGTTTGTTCAACTCCTCGTCATTCCGAACAGCCAGCTGAAGGTGACGGGGGATGATTCTGGTTTTCTTGTTGTCACGAGCAGCGTTGCCCGCCAACTCGAGGATCTCAGCGCTCAAATACTCGAGCACAGCGGCCAAGTAGACTGGAGCACCGGCGCCAACACGTTCACCATAGTTGCCTTTGCGAAGAAGACGGTGGATACGACCAACAGGGAACTGAAGCCCTGCTCGGGATGATCGGCTCTTGGACTTGGTGCCCTTTGCCTTTCCTTTACCGCGACCAGACATGTTGAATTTTTGCAGTAGTCTTCAAGAGAAGTCAATGAAGTCAGAATTCAGCGGACATCACTATTTATGTTTCGTTCCTATGTTGGTAGGATCGAAACGCACCAATCAAAGCTGTGTTGACTATTTGAATTTCAAATAACCTTTGTATGTATTCAATTTGGAACAGCGCAAATGACATCAAACATAACTTGACCTCGCAGACATTGTATAGAGTGACCAATCAATGTCCGGGGATTTAGATCCGTATGATAATTGATCTTTTCTCAGTTCTACTATAAATACAAGATAGATCGAGTTTTCAGCTATTTCAAATCCATTCTGATCTACAGGCATGGCACCCAAAGTAGCAGGAAAGAAAGGCGAGAAGAAAGCTGGAAAGGCTAAGGCCGTGGCTGATGGAAAGAAGAAGAGACGAGGAAAGAGAAAGGAAAGCTATGCTATCTACATCTACAAGGTGTTGAAGCAAGTTCACCCTGACACTGGTATCTCCAGCAAAGCCATGGGCATCATGAACTCGTTTGTTAACGACATCTTCGAGCGCATCGCCACCGAAGCTTCCCGCCTTGCCCACTACAACAAGAAATCAACCATCAGCTCCCGCGAGATCCAGACCGCCATCAGGCTGCTTCTGCCCGGTGAACTGGCCAAACACGCCGTCAGTGAAGGAACCAAGGCTGTGACCAAGTACACCAGCAGCAAGTAAACTCACTTGTGGGTTTACCGCCAAAACAAACGGCTCTTTTAGGAGCCACCAAATGTTACAAAAGCAATAACCAATATGTCTTTAGCGTATTTCATAACGTTTCCTTTGATAAGTCCCACCAAAACCAAGGGGCTTCATTGTTTTAACTATTCCTTTTGATAAATCCCTACAAAACAAAGCGGTTGCAGTATTCATGAGTTTTTGAACTGTATTATTATCATCAAAGTTATGACAATAAACTTCAATATTTAACATCTTCTGACAGTATACTGACTTATTTCGGTTTTCTTTGACGTTTCTGCGGATTTCTTTTTTAATCTAGGTTCCCTCATAAGCTAACCGCGTAATGATTGCGGAAATTCAATATTTTTCTATGAATTTAGACAGGGGGACTGCGTTTCATGACATTCGTAAGCAAATCTACTGTCCCCTCGTTAGCGACCTTTTGGCCGCCACAGCGGCAATTCAACAACGAAGGATTCAACTGTAGTGGGTATTCAGCGGATAATCAAATCTAATTCCTTACAAATCGTGATCCCTGTTCAGACTTTGAGACATAGGAGTCATACGATTACGAGCGAAGCAAACAACGTGGTCCGACAAGCACAAAACTGGACTGAAAATGCTTGACGAGTCCAGTTAATTCCCGCTTGGAGGACGCGCGGTTGCAATTTTTCGCGTGCACTTCATTTCTTCTTGTATAACTAAAGCTTTGAAATGAGCTTTCTATCCACCTCACTTATCTTATTTACCCGAAAAAAACGCCGCCCCGGAATAAGTGAATGAGCGCCGTACATTGTCATAACGACAAAGGGCTCTCCCGCAGCCTTGCTTACTTTATTAATTTTGTATTCACATTTTTGGCTGATTGTAATTTCTTTAGCAAGATCCTACGTACACCAGCAGCATCTTCGCTAGCATTTTCGCTAGCCTGTAAACAGACCTTCTGCTTGCGGATAGGGCGAAAAGAAAGGCCGTGAAAAGAAATGAAAGATCGTGAGTGGGAGAAGCGAGCCGAGGGAAAACTAGCCTGTTCCAGGCGTTCAGATAGCGGGGAAAGCGCGAATGGTTGGGGAAGGCGCGAAAAAAAACGAGCGAAAAAAAGCGGGGAGATTGGGGAGAGGAAGCGCATTTTTTTCGCTCGCTTTTCCCCAACTATAAGCGCTTTTCCCACTATCTGAACGCCTGGAACAGCAGTAAGGGAAAACCAGTTCCCTGGCTCGGCTAGCTTCGCCGGTTATCACCTAAACAGGCTATTGTGATGCTAAAAAAATTGCCGCACATGTTAGTACAACAAACGCAACTTCTCTCTCTTTCTCCCACATGCATGGTTTATTTTCAGTGTCTGCAGTTCTATTTACGGTAATTTTTTACGGTCTTCTCGAGTAAATTCCGTAAACTCATCCCCAAATCCCTCTCAGCATTTTTTGAACGCACAGCATGGCGGGAATATCAAAACAACGCATGTTTTGTTATCATCGATGGACGCTGCGTCGCCTGAAGTCGTTCAAATTTACTATCGTTTGGCCCTTCTAACAATCTTTCTACCAAGAAAATCTACTTCTATAGCATTAATTTTAGCTTTGTTTAGTTGCCATGTTGTTCGGAGATATTTCCAGGGATGCTTATGATAGCTCGAACGAAGTTGGTTTGGTTTACACGCGAAACAAATATGGCCGAGTTTCTTTGCCTCCTGGCTATGAATTGCAGGGCAAAAAAGTGCGTTTTGTCAACAATTTCTACAAAGGTATTTTGATGTGATGCTTAAGTGTATGAAATGTATGCTATCGTCTCGACAGCCTTCTGTTATGTTTAATATTTGAACATTTTAAATTCTCTGAATGACCATTTCTTGCAATCAGTCAGTTCCTCATGTAAGCCCACGTATAATGCCCCAGGCACAAGGTACAGTGCAGTAACTGTGCATGTAGGCATACTGTCTTGCACCCAGCACAGTGTAGTACCTATGGAACTGCAGTATCGTACTAGCTTTAGTATATGTAGTAGATGTACATGTAGAAGCTGACGTATAGTGGTAATCGGTCCCTCTCTGTCTCTTTAAGGACGTTCGCGCGAAAATCTTCTAACATTGATTTTTTTATAAAACTTTTGCTACAGCTAGGTTATGAGTCATTCTTGTCAGAAATGCAAAAAAATGAGGGGGTCACCGACTTCGTTTCTGAGATAAGCTATCTGAAAGGCGACCCTAATTTTGAAAAATTGGTCTTCCTTATGGGATGTGACCCAAATGTCTGTTGGTCTAAAAATATTGCAAATGAATCTCTAAAATGCAACTTTCTTTCCCACATTTTATGCCAGTAGGTCTGTTTAGCAAATCATTCAACTGGTGACGTTCCTTGAAGTAAATTTCATCTTTGAAGGACTGCATTTGCAAACTCTGACAGCCCGCAAGTTGGCATTATTTGATGGCGCGTGGGTAGAAAAATGGAAAAAATTTAAACTTCCTACATTGATTTTTTGTTCATTTTTTCACATTCTGTCAAGAATTGGCAAAGAAAATTATCTATGAAAAAAAATTTGGGGGTCACCGACCATCCAAGTGAGTTAAATCTAAGCAAAGTTAACACAACGGCTATCAGCCCTTTATGTGCTTAGGTTTCTTCTCTTGCGCGCGCGCTCGTGCATGACGTAGCATGGCGTTGCGGCATGAATTGCGTGCGCAGTAAGGATGCGCATAAACAATTAGCGCGAACGTCCTTAAGATGGCTACTACTGCACTGATGTGCAGGCCACCCTGGGGGGACTTCAGTATGACAGGTACGGGGATGCTCGTCAGAAATTTTGAATTACGGACATTCATGCTGATTGTTTATGAACATCCCTGCTGCGCACATAATTCATATTGCAATGCCATGCTACATGCACGAGTGTGCGCAAAGGAAGAAATCTAAACAGAATAAGAGCTGGTAGCTTTTGCGTTAACTTTGCTTAGATTTAACTCCCTTGAATGGTCGATGACCCTTCCTTTTTTTGGCTAGATAATGTTCTTTTCCAATTTCTGAAAAATAAACAAAACATTGGGACCATATTGAGTAAGGGTGGTCTTTCAGATATCTTATCTCTGAAATGAAGTTGATAATCCCTTAATTTTTTGCATTTCTGATATAAGTAACTTGTAACCTAGCTGTAGCAAAAGTTTAGAAAAAAGTCAATGTTAGAAGATTTTAACCTCTAAGCTGTAGCAAAAGTTTAGAAAAGAGTCAATGTTAGAAGATTTTCGCACTTGTAAACATCCTTAAGTCCCTAAAGGAGACCAATCTGGGAATGGCTCAAACTTTATGTGACCCCTAAACGAATACCATTGATTCTAATTCGAAAAGAGTTCTCAGTGACTAAAATGGTGATTAAGATTTTGTCATCAAATGCTTTTATCTATTGACAGAATTTAAAGGGAACCTCCATTGTGATAAGAAGTTGACATTAAATTGTTGGAAATAAAGTCTAAATTTCAATTTTTTAATAACAAATAGGAAGGAAATTTCAGTGTACAAAAAAACAATATGAATATTGCTTTTTTTTGGCTTATAAACTTCCAGTGTGCCAACATTTTGAATTTTTATGACATCATATGTTGCTGCTATTGTTAAGAATTGGCGTTCTTTTGTTTGGAACAATTGGACAACCGTATGATGTCATAAAAATTCAAAATGGCGGCGCACTGGAAATTTAAAAGCGAAAATAGGCGATATTCATATCCAATTTTCGTGTACACTAAAATTATATTTCCACTTGTTATTAACATAATCGAAATTTAAACGTTGTTTCCAACAATTTTTACATCCATTTGTTATAATAGTGGAGCTTGGTCATAAATCTTTAGGTATTGTTTGCGTTCCTAAAAATATTGGCATTCCTTCCTGAACACCCTTAGTGATATCAATATCTGTCGTTTACACATGTAAACGAGGCCAAAAAAAAAACAACTTTATTTAAACTCGGATTAAGAGTAGCTCGAAAGAGCTAATATCTCCGAGTATACAAATTGAACATAACATTTAAAAATCCCAACAAGCATCTCTCTTTATTTTACTAAAAAAAGACAGATAAAAGAAGAGTTCTGGTGACTTAAATGGCAATTAAGATTTCGTCATCAAAAGTTTTCATCAATCAACAGAATTTAAGTCTTTAATCTTTAGGTATTTTTTTATGGTACTTTGATAACCAAAAATATTGGCATTCCTTCCTTAACACCCTTAGTGATATCAATATCTGTCATTTACATCTGTAAACGAGAGAACAACAAGCATCTCTGTATTTTTCATGTGGAAGCCCCTGGCCCCTGCACCCCCCTCCCCCCCCCCCCCCCCACCCGTGCATGCTACATAGAACTTGCTTAGCTTAGCTCGAAGGATCCTAGTCAACCATGCCTGTTTTTGTTTAACATATCGGTTGTGGCGGAGCGCTTAGTTTCAAATTATGCATGATGAAAGGTCAAGACTGCGGCGATCTGGAAAACTATAATTAGACTTAGGGCGAAATTAATAAATTGATTTGAAATTGAACTGACAACAACATAAGGTTACTTGAGATGGGTTCCTGAATGTTGTTTGTAGTTTCTTGAAAAGAACTGGTCCTTGCACAGAGCTCCTCAATATTTTGATGTAACAAATTGGCTGTTACTTAGACCAGTGATGTTTATGCTCTCTTTCCTTTATTGACTCACAAAGAAGAATTTGTTTGGTTCCCTCAGTTGTTTTAGTTGTACCGCTCTAAGGAGTGTGAAAGGCCATTGAACAGTACTAATTCAACAGGAGAAATTTTATCCCAAACAAAACAAAAAAGATACAAAAAGTGTTGTTCCCAAATTAATAAGCACCGATAATTTGCAGAGGCCTTTTGTGGCAGTTTCAGTCCTTGGCACAGAAAATACACCACTGTGCTCTTGGATTTTGTTTCGCTATATGAAATGACCAAATTTCAATGGCAGTGAAAATGGCGGATATCACAGTTGATATGTGCAAGGAATGGTGGTTGCCTAGGATCCTTTAATTATGGAGATACTAAAATATCCTTAAAATAGACAGGATGGAAGATATTTACACAGAAACAAAAACAGATTAACTTCTACTTATTAACTTGAGCAGACAGTCAATTAGAGTTAGAGCACCACAAGCACTTAGCAGACACATTTCCTAAACACTTGCTCAATCTTGGTGCCAGTCACATACTGTCAAAATTATATACATTTTAGTCCTTCCATATACCTAAAAAGTACATTAGGTGTTTTAAATTTCTTGCAAACCTCCAAGCTACAATCATTGACAGAAGTCTTTGGGACAATTCAATAAAAGCAGCCTGTTTAATTTTTTATTTGTTCTTGAAAGTACTGTAAAACATTTTGGCCACCGTGTTAGTAGAAATGATCCCTTTGCCTTCCGCCCTGCCTCCCTTCCCCTTCCCCCCTGCCTCCCTCCCTCCCTGCACCCCATCCTCCATGCCCCCCCTCCACCTTTCCCCTTTCCTCTGCCACCCCTCCCCCATGGCACCCCTGCCCCCTCCCCCTCCCCCTCCCCCCTGATCCCTGCCCCCTTCCCCCTATGTTTAATGATTTAAAACAGCAATAGGCTAACAGCCAATGTTTCCCCATACCTCCCATATGTACGATCTTCTTAAGATGGACTTAAGGTGGAAAAAGTTTTACTTGATAGAATCTGTTCTAAGGCAGGTATTCATAGGGGGCCTGAAGGGTCCCTAGTTTGTATTTTGTGTAAGAGGGCATTTACTTCTAATAGTGTTTAGAACTTTCAATTCTGTATTTTTCAACAGGAGCAACTTGCTCTGTCAGCAATGGTGATGGTACTTTCAATCCTCATTCATTCTTCCTAATTTGCCTGGATTTTGTTGCCAAGAATGTAACCATGGTCGAATCCCTGGAAGGATTTCCAGATATCGTGGGGAAAGAACTGTTTCATAAAGTCCAAGAGAATGAAGGATTTGGTTCCAATCCAAAGAATTTAAAGTTGTTTTGTGAGGCATATGGTGAACCTATTCTTTCAAAGCTATCTCTTGTATCAGAGCACATCCTTATAAACAAATACTTGGAATACCTGCAGCTCTTTGTTTTCCTTACTGAACTGGATGTCAGTGATTGTCGTCTTGGAGATGGTCATGAACTGTTGACGCATATCTCTCATTTGCATTAGTGAGTATTAACACTTGGCCATTTTTTATTTGTCTTTTAGGTGCAATTTTAGTAGCAAATGTCATCAATATTAACCATTTTAATTTACGTGTTGTGTTAATTATAAACTATTGGCAAATTATTTTCAATGCCAATAGTTATCAGCCCAGTCAAAATGTTTTTGAGTAGTAGGCAAGATGGCTGGAGTAGTAGGCAGCAGAGGCCACAAGCTTGCTTAGACGCCATCTTGTTTGTAACTACAAGAGCATTCACTGGGATCATTTTCCCACATAATGCTCAAGGCGTTGCAAGGCCCCAGTAACCCTGTCACTCAGCACGCAAGGTTTGTTCGTGTGCGGCTCGATTCACAAGAAACATTTTATGTTTTTTTTTACAATTTGAACTAGAAGAGACCTCATATTTGTTGTTAATGAAGTTTAGTGTATAGTAGGCGGCAGATATTTCGTTGTAGGCGGCAAAATCACCGGCTGCCGGCACATTTTGACTGGGCTGAGTTATAGTGTCCTCAATTAGCTCTTTTTGTAGCTAAATACATCAACACTTCGATAATAAAAGTTATTATTATTATTATTATTATTATTATTATTATGGCTAATCAAATAATAATATACTTTATTAACAAATTTCTCAAAACAATCTTAAATTTACAATCTTAAATTTACAATATAATAATAATAATAATAATAATAATAATAATAATAATAACAACAACAACAACAATAATTCCATAGCAATTTTAGTTCAACTGGAGTAGAGCATGCCATATCTAACATATATCAACACAAAAGCTGCTTTAAGAAAGTAACAGTGCATGCATCCCTGTAAAACATTTCATAATTGCAATCAAGTTGCTGTGAAATCAATGTTGATGTCTGCACAGCTCAAAATGGAGGTTTCATGTCTTGGTTATTGAAGGGCTTCCTGTTTTATTAGCCATTCCCTTCATGTAGATAGAGTTCTGCCTTCATTGCTAGTGTACACTGTATTCAGTAGCTCACTACAAAGAAAAAAAATGTGAGTTCCCCGACATAAGCAGGGATGTAGCTAAGATATCCAACAGGTGGAATTTTGTTCAGCACAGGCGAAAAATTTTGTTAAAAAAAAGACAGAAAGAGTTAAGCAGACAGTTTTCCAGGCAGAAAACAAGAAAACTCAGTCTTCAGGCAGTTATTTTTTTCCACCTTCTGCCTATTATTTACATCCCTGATGAGTCAAACCCATAATAATAAACCCACACTCTGATAAACCTCCTCACAATAAATAAGCTAGCTCCCTCCTCACGTCTTTCAGCCTTCACAACTGAAACAGTAAATGACAGTATTATCGATATTCTCAGCATTGCATTTACGCACAAATGGTACGTATATACGCATAAAACTTTTGTGGGACGCACAAACACAGGGCCTGTCGCATCCTTGGGACACAAGGTATTAAGTTTAACTTGAATGAAATGAAATAGCAGAAGAAAATAATAATTATGAAAGAAAAAACAAGTAATTTACTTGATTTGACATCATTTTATTAACATTTTGTATTAAAATTCAAACGTAACGTTAAAAACAAGAAATATTTAACTATTCAACTTTTCAATGTACATAGAGTTGATTAAGTGGAAAAACAATTTTGGGGTTAGGTGCACTTTAACTTGTGAGAATGCAAAGCTTTGAATGGTTTAAAGCAGTTGGAGATGTTTGTCTTGCTCATGGGGACCGCGTTGGATGGATGGGAGAGTGGGGTGAGTTGGACGCAAGGGTATGGGGGATCAGTGGAGAGAAACGCCCAGGAGTGGGGAGGGAAGGGTCAAAGAACATTTAGCCTATGATATGTAATGGTGGGAGGGGAGGGTGGGGAATTCGATGCAGGGGGGGGGTGGGGTTTGGTGGAGCAAATGTCTAAGAGAGGGAAGGGTTTGAATATTTGAAGGGGTGAGTGGAATAAAGCCCTAAGTGAATTCTGATCAACTGCTAGATTCTCCTTACAGTCTATCTTGTATATGCTCATGTAACAAAGGGAGAATTTGGCTATAGATCAGGAGTCACTTAGGGCCTTATCCCAAACTGAAATAAGGCCCCAAGTGACCCCTGATCTGAAACCAAATTCTCCCTTTGTTCATGAGCATATACAAGACAAACTGGAAGGAGAATCTAACAGTTGATCAGAAGTCACTTAGGGCTTTATTCCACTCACCCCTTCATTTATGGTGTGTTTTTTTGGGACATATTCGAGATAAGTCATTTTGAAATCAGAATACGCTTACAAAACTATGTTGTTTACATTCTCACACACCAATAATTTTTCAGGTACACATAGCAGGGTGTTAATTAGGCATCGGAGATTGGAGAATTCTCCACCTACTATGCAGAATTCTCCGGCTAAATTTCAATGCCAATATGTAGCTGTCTTCGCTCTTTCATAATATTCTCCTGTTACTTTACACTATTCTCCTGCTACTACAATAGGCCATTTCCGAGTTGCCTTTAGCCTCTCTATCAAAGCGAGGCTAGGTGCGAAACCTTTCATATGAAAATAAGTTTTCATTTTATTTGCATGTGAATGAAACTCATTTTCATATGAAAGGGTTCGCACCTAGCCTCGCTTTGATAGAGAGGCTAAAGGTAACTCGGAAATGGCCTATTCTTAAATGAATTCCCTGACATAGTCAAAGTAGCGACTTCCATATTTTACGAGAAGAATAGATGCAATATTTAGAGGTATTCTGTTTTTCGAATGACCAGAATATGTCCCAAAACAATGCTCCCTTAGTATTCACAAGTTGCATCATTGGAGCATTTGATTTTGTTTTGTTTTATTCACAGTTTGTCTAAGCTGAGCCTCAAAAACAACTGCCTCTCTGATACTGGTGTTGAAAAATTCACACTACCCCAGCGCCTCCTGAAAGATGGACTTGGCAAGCTTTCCATTTTGGATTTGTCCTTGAACTTTGACATTACTGACAAAGCTATCAAGTATCTCCTGAAGTTAAATTCCTTGACTGCTCTGAATCTTTCTGCTACTTGTGTTTCTTTCCGATATGGTGTCCCAATGCTTTTGAATAACAGCAACTTGTGTCTTTCACAGGAGGTAAGTTATAATTAGAAACTAATAAATAAAATTTGAATTAATAATACACTTAATGACTGGTCCCTCGGGAAACTGTTAAGTTTTGTTTCCCCAGATTCGAAGAAAAGCAAAACTTACTGTTTCCCGAGTGTTTTGTTATAAAGCAACAATCAAAACTAAGGAGACAATTTCTGAGAAAAACACACCATAGGTTTTTAATCAGTACACAGTGAACATACAAATCTGAATTAAAAACAAGTATGAAAAAATGTTCTACAAAAGGGTATGAAAAAAGTATAAACAAGTTCTTCAAAAGTATGAGTTTCATTTTGTAGCCTGTGTGGGCTGGGCTACATTTGACTTAAGCCTGCTCCAGCCATGTTACCAGAAACCTACCAATCAAAGTGCGCATTAGATCCAATGAAACTCCAGCTATGTAACAATATTATTAATAGCAAAGCAAAGTTCCTGCACAAGTGGAGGTCCATACAGTATACAGGTAAATATCAATGTGAGTCATTGGATGATCTTGGCATGGTGTACAGCCCTGTCAAAATGTGCTGGCAGCCAGGAATTTTGCTGCCAACTGTCAATTATTTGCCATCTACTTTGGAGTTCACAAATCATGACTAATAACAAAATACATCTCAGCCCTTACTGCCTACTACTTCAATCTGTTACCCTGTTTACCACTACAAAACATAATGACAGGGCTGGGTGTACATACACCTAATTGCCGCAGCAACACTGTCAGGTAAGAAACAAGAGACAAAGAATTAAAACTTTTTAATGTTTTGTTTAATATTGATTTTTTCCTTCAAAGAAAGTCTTAGAGTGTTAGTTTTTTTATATGTTTTAGATGTCTGTATTATTATTCATGGTTTATGCTGTTTTATCCAACAATGTTTATGCAATTATGTGTATACTGTATGTATGTTGGTATGTAAGGCTGTTTCTGCCCAAGCATAAACTGGGGTTAATGTTTTCAATTGAAGGGATCCCGACAATGATGTCCTAAGTACATTTTGGAAAATTTTCACTGAAATCTTGGATTTTTAGCCTCAAAAGGGACTCACTTGCCAAAATTATGACTGGATCATGTAAATATAACTGAAAGGATTTAAACCAGGTCAACAAATCTTTTATCTTCGAACAGAATAAATTTGTTTTTTTAAAAAGATATGTAGGGTGTCCTGGGGGCCATAGGGTGTAATAGGGGCCCAAAACAGTTTCTCAAAGATGTGGATTTTCTTCCCCATTTTGGATCTGTTAAGTACCTTAACAATAATAAATCATTAATTTGACAAAACTGTGCTTTTAAAGGCCTAAAACATACAATTTTAGTGAAAGTTACCAAAAACAAACTTAGGACGTTCTTGTCGGGAGCCCTTCACTTGAACCTAAAGCTACCTGCTGCTTGCCAGTGTTTTTCACATTAATCGATCTTTTGTACAAAAAGTACGTATTACTAAAATGTTTGACACTGGCTTATTTAAAACATGTAAAAACAAACATTTTGTAAGAAATACTTAAAAGATGTTTCGACCTAAGAACTTAGGTCTTCTTTGGTTTGGAGTGAGAAAGCACAGCAATGAAAACGTCCAAAAATTATGCAAATGTGCTATGCATGCGAGAAGACAACAGAATAAATTAGTAGGTGTTGGAGGTAGAGGATGGTGGGGAGTAAGAGGCAATTGGTGGGGGGTCAGTGGAGCAAAATACCTAGGAGAGTGGAGGGTTGGTAGATATTGAGCCTGCGATATGTGGTGGTCACCTGCCTTATCCATGAGGATGGCACTGGAAGGAGGGGAGGGTAGGGAGTTGGATGCAGGGTGTCAGTGGGGTCAGTCAGGGGTTTCAATAAAAATAAGAGTAAGTGTCAATATTTATAAAATAGACGGCAGTGGCAATGGCATGTCCAGCATTCTGGGCATCAACTTCAGTGAAATTAATCGAAAAGTAGGTGGCGATAATTTAGGAAGTAGCCGGCGAAATTTGCCGGTTGCCGGCTTCTAATGAAACCTCTGGGTCAGTTAAGCAAAATGTCTTTGAGAGGGGAGGGGAGGCTCTGAACATTTTGGTATTCACAAGGTGACTCATAGGATTTATACAGTCCTGAAATTCGTGTATGTAAGGTTATTATTTCCCGATGTTAAATTTACAACCATGTTTCTGCATTCTCTCTTGGGTTTCAGTTCATTAACATAATTTAATTTCCTGATAAATTAAGCAATAAAATTGATAAGACCATGTTTTTATAGCATTCTATTATTATGTGTATTTTAGTTAAGTTTTATAGTTCAATTTTTAGTTTAATGTAGTTAATCAAAGAAACCTTGATGGTAGTTTTTCATTGTACTTTATCTTTCTTAGTTAAGTTGTTCTACAGGTAATGTACTCTAGTGTAAATTCACACGACTCCTAGGAAGACCATGTAATTATAATACGATTTCGTGTAGAAATAAAGATTGATGATGATGACAGATACATGCACGCACAGTAAATCTGATATTTGCATATTTAATATTATTTGCAATAGGTTGATGAATTTAAGTTGGATAAGGCTTTCACGGTAACTGAAGGATGGGCAGTTGATGTTATAAATGACTGGGCAAAAAAATGCAAGTGCACTGCTACAAGCAGTAGAACAAACACACAAGGAGCGAGAAGACAACGGTTTTACAAGCCAACAGCAAGAGCAATAGAGTTGACAGAACACACGAGAAGACTCTGTGAAGTCCGTTCTCCGTTAAGTAAACGTCAAGCTATGATGTTCACTTTGAAAGAAAATAAACTGACTTGTTCACAATCCGAAACAATACATCCCAGTTTTGAAACTGGTGTGAAAGACAGCAAGGAGAAATCTAAGAGAAATGGCCGACCCAGGAAAAAGTTTAAAACCACTGATGGTGATGCAAAGTCTTCCAGCTTCAGCACTGAAGAAACTTTACAGGACGAGTTGTTTAAGGAGTATTTAAACTATAAATGGGTTAGGTAAGTCCATAGTAAGAGGAGTTTGTTGAAATCAGCCTGTGTACAGCCATTCCCTCCCCGACGGGGTGGTACTTGGATCAACTTTCATTGGGTCACTTTTGTGAAAATGCAAACTTCTCGAACCCAACTTAGTCACTTTCTGAACCTTTTTAACTTTTTTCATCCTAAAATATATTGACACATTTGTTAAATGTAGAAGACTTTGTTTTTGACTATTGTGTAACTGATAAACAGAAAGTAATGCGAGCCAATATTGTTATTAAAATAATATTAAAACAACAGCACCAAGATCCTCCCAGTTATCAACTTAATTCTTTGTACAGTAACAAATTATTGTTTTTACAATAAAGTATGATGATGATTCATGAAGCTTTCCATTTTTAAAACCCTAAACCCCTACTAAAATAATACTACCTAAAAATTGCCAGAATTTTCTAACCCCAAAAATCCTGAAAATGTGCCGCCCCATTCTTACTAGTAACTCTGTTGAAAATGCAACCCCGCTTTTGTTCATCCAGTCATGAAAATAGGACCCCATCTGGCGGCACATCCCCATTAACCTATTGCTAGAAAGTACCTCACCCCCAGCCCCCAGGCATCCCCTACACCCAAGAAAAAATATACTGTGGCCAAGAAGGGCCATTTCCGACTTACAACGTTTTCGCTTTTGGCTAGTTGTTGGATTTTGATGTCCTTGCAAAACTTTGTATTCACGAGTTGGCTCAAAGAAGCCTTTAATTTTTTAAATGCCATTTGCTCTAGAGAACTGGCCAGTCGATATGACAAAAGTAAGTGGTGATTTTGGCTTCAAGCCTGCAACTTAATTTTGACAACCCCGCAGGAAAGGTTATTTTTTTTTAACTAGCTTCTTTCACATTACAACTTCATCCAGAGACAAAATCGTTCATGTTACAAGTGAAAAGGTCAACATTCCATAAAATTAAGAAAATTGCACTGCATAAAATCAGGTAATAACATTTTATTATTTCATTAAAAAGATAACCATGCTATCAGCATGAAATCTCACATAAATGCTGTAAGTATCACAAAAATTAACTATAGAAAAATGAAGAGACAGTATGGACTACAATTTGTTACAAAATTATGGCAAAATACAAGCTGTTATTATTGTTAAATGTGTATGTGCAGTGAATTGAAACAACCACGATGCAAAAACAATGCTTGATATATGTACATTAATGATTATAATGACAGTGTGTTGTTCCATAGCCAGAGATGAGTGTGAGGTCCCTTGAATGAACTTCCCCCTCTCTCTCCGTCTAATGTCATTTTATTTGAGGGCTTCTTGATGTCACCTGACCGTTGAATATTTCCACCAATCAGAGAGATTGCTGTTTTCTCCATCTCAAATTTCAAGAATTGCACTGAACATACTCTGATCGTTGTAAACACTGAACAGTCAGGTGCAGCGTCCCAGTTAACTTTCAAAGGCATGAAGTCAATGAATAATTTTAAGGGGTCAACAGGTTGTGGCTTCCTCTAAATGTTCTAAAGTTAGCCATTTGATTTGTCAGGTCAGGAAGTCAGCCTTGTCGGGTTTTCAACCTGAGACCCCTCTCTATCTGGAACACTGCAGGTGATGTCGAGAACAACCCCTCAAACAAAGGACATTGATCAGCAAGGGGGGGGGGGGGGGGGGGGGGAGTGAGTGTGAGCGACCTCTGACTATCTGAGAATCATGCTACAGATTCCCCATTGCCGAGATTTTGCACATTATGCTGAGGGACTGATGATAAAAATCACCTCCACTGCATTGTGTATTTCTCCGAGTAAATTGCCCAAATTGCTACCATTTTCACTTACGCTTTTCATGGTAGCTCATGGTTAAAGATTCAAATGTGGCAATGATCAGTCCTATCAAAAAATAGCTTGCCTTTTCTGTTGGATTTGGCAATTGTACAGTTAGGCACAAGACACCAATCCCTAATGATTATAATTTATAATGATTGCATAATGCATCATTATAAACTCTACACAATTTTTCTCTTGTTTAACAACATCTTAACTCCTGGAAGAGCTGGTCGAAAAGGGTAACAACAAAATTGTACATTGTAAATGAAATATTAAAAAATGGTTATCATAGTATTATGAGCAAATATTAAGCATAAATTACAGAATTACCTATAATTAATTTGTTTCATATTCCTATATATAATAATTATTCTGTTAAAAGTGTTAAAAGCATTAGATCTTGGTGTCTATTTGCATTAAATTATTTTTGTTAGTTTATCTGGGATTAGTTCATAGAATCTAATTTAAAGCAATTTGATTTTAATAGCATAGTGAACTAAAAAAAATTGAAAAGATATTTAACACTATGAAATGGAAAGTGCCATTTGTATGCATAACCTTAACATAATAAAATGTACTGAGTATAGAAACAGTCTTATAAATGTATGTATTGTATTGAAATGTAGAATATGGATTGTTTATGCGAGTACAGTCACGATGCTTGCAAATCTCTTTGATTGATGATTGCATAATATTGAAACTACTTCAAATTTATAGTAGTTGTTACAATAAATTACTAAATAAATTCTATTAACAGTGTCGTAATGAATAAATTTTACAGAATTGCTGCAGTGATGTACGGGCGTTCGCATTAAATTAGAGATACAAAGGTTGATCTTGCCTGTTAAATGAAATATTGCATTATGCATTCATTGGTTTGATTTGTTTTATATGCAGGTCATTTTATTTGTCTTGTTACATGTCTGGAAATTTTGGAGAAATTCCAAAAAATTCTCAGTTCCTTACTTCCTAATATCAGATATGCATTTGGAATGATTATATGGGTCCCATACCTTGCAGTAGCGTAGCCTTCAACACATACATTTTTTGAGCTCATCACACAAAGAAGTTCTGTGTAGAAAGCAAGCATTACCTTGACCACATAGAAAGGAATCAATTTTGAGAGGTAAGATTAACCTTAACTGCTGGTAACTCTAATTAATGTGAGGGCAATTATCTAAGCATAGCAATAACCTAATAAGTGAAAATTAATTCCCATAACTGTTAATTTCACAGCCATTATCTTTGACCATTGCTGAAATCTCACTTATCAAAATAGAACTTTTCATCACATCTTAATTTAATTTTTACTTTACATTAGACACTTAAAAGCAGCAGCAGCATTGCAAAAAATACATTTGAATTCACCTTGTTCTTTTAACTCAAGTAAAGGCACAGAAGAAAATTGCACCAACTTCATTAATAACTGTGGCAAATAGCTTTTATATGTACACGCTTATGGGACGTATATAAACAATTTAAAAAATCTACCAAAATGCTCTTTTCTTCTTATAACCCATTACCAATTCTTCTTTTACCCGATGTTAGCTAGCAACTCCACATTAATTTTACTATCTTTTTCTAAACTTAATGTGAACCTGTTTGTGCAGCTTACAAAAAAGTTTGTTTTTTCCTACTAAAAACAAGAGTTAGTGGTGGGTTTGCCAAGTCCATTGTTGTGGAATTTACAGACCACCTTCAATTTCAAGTTTCTTTTTCATGTATCAGCCATTTCCTTCTTATGTACAGTCCTCGCCAACAGATCCTTCAATTTCAAAGTTCCTTGTCTCTCTTAAGCACAGAACCATGTTAGCTATGCTGAATAGCCACTTGCCAGTGGTTTCAATGTGTCCTCAAATGTTGGGATTTCCATTGTGCTTAACATTTGTGTATAGCAAAAATCCTGTTCCTCTTCAAGTGTAGGCGTGCTCGCTCTTGCAACAGGTTGTAGAGGCGGTGGTGGGTTGTACTGGCCATACAGACTCTCCGGGCCATACCAAGCTCTCTGAGCATCAAGATGTGCTTGAGTAAAGCCATTTTCAAGGGCAAGCTTTTTCTCTGTTGACTGACGCAGGGTATCCAGTGTTTTCTGTCGCTTTCTTGCTTGATATTCATCCATGAAACTGTAATCTGACAGAGGTCTTGTAACTCCTGCACAGAGTAGGTCTCTTTTTGATGACCTGTTTCCTCTGGGCTTCTGTTTTGTCTAATAAAAAAAATATATATAATTTTATATTTTTTTCTTTTAAGTTGTATATTAAAAAACGGTGAAAAATCAGGGCTGTTATTAAGCTTCAAAGTTGATGGCTACACAAGAAACAATTATATGTAGGTAGTCATTAATTCAAGATAGCCACCCATGGTTGTTGTAATTCAGTCAATGATGTTCAGGTTTGGAAACTAGGGCTCACCTGCTTGCCAATGCAATTATAAATTTTTTCTATGAGAACAAAGTAACACCTGAGTTGGCAGTACGATTTTCCCTTTTTGCAAAAATTATTCTGACTTATTGCAATCATATCTTGTTTACTTTCAACAGGAAATATTTTTACTTAAACATGAAGACACACTATAAAAGGAATAGCTCCGCCCCTGTTTCAGCTTGAGTGAGCTAATTTTCATTGTTTTTATTCTGAAATTAGCACCATAAAAGTTCGAAATTCTCACAGGAATTCCAAGGATACAAACCTCAACAAATTCTTCCATTGTGTTGAAAATGTTATGGGGTTTACCAAAAGCGACTAGTACAAAGTAAAGTAAACCACACACTCTGACAGATTGCTCAAAAGCTGTCTTTATTCTCTACAGATTTTCACAGCAGTTCGTACGCGATGGCGGTTGATTGACAAATGATCCTGGCGTACCTAAGGTACTTTCCTTTTATAGCGGTCTCCGTGTTTAAAAACCTCCTGGACTGTATTAAAAATAAGCTAGGGAAACCCACTTTACCTGGCCCCAGTTGTTCAAAAGGTGGGATAAATCACTATCCAGTGGATAAGTATTAACAAAATCCTTTGTGTTATCCACTGGATAGTGATTTATCCGGTGGATAGCACTATCCACCTTTTGAACAACCAGGGCCTGGAGTTTTATCTTAAAGTCCCATTAAATGGATGTTTCTCAGGTGACCTTTAGAGCCAGGCATGCAAAATCAATGTTGGATGCTATATGTCAACATACCTTTGCACTGGAGTTCTGTTGAGGCATCTTGCCATTTGCATGTTGTTTGAAGTGTTTTCTTAGTGAACTAGGGTCTGTATAACGTTTTGGGCATCCAGGCACTTGACAAGCATACGGTTTCTGTAAAAAGTAACAAAAATTGATTGTTAAGCCTGTTATCCAAATTAATTTCAACAACTCATAAACTTTCACAACACTTAAAATTGGAAACAACCATTTAAAAAGTGTGCAATAACTTTAACCCTAATCCTGAAATGTGAACATTCAAATGAAAGCTATTGAGCAGTACTTTCTTGTGGTACTGTTTATTATGCTGTACAAGGTGGTTCTAACTTTTGCGTCTGTGGATGAAATCCTAAAGTGTGACCATTCAAATGAAAGCTATTGAGCAGTACTTTCCTGTGGTACTGTTTATTATGCTGTACAAGGTGGTTCTAACTTTTGAATCTGTGAATGAAATCCTAATGTGTGACCATTCAAATGAAAGCTACTAAGCAGTATTTTCCTGTGGTACTATTTATTATGCTGTACAAGGTGGTTCTAACTTTTGAGTCTGTGGATGAAATCCTAAAGTGTGACCATTCAAGTGATAGCTATTGAGCAGTAATTTCCTGTGGTACTGTTTATTATGCTGTACAAGGTGGTTCTAACTTTTGAGTCTGTGGATGAAATCCTAATGTGTCTATTCAAATGAAAGCTACTGAGCAGTACTTTCCTGTGGTACTGTTTATTATGCTGTACAAGGTGGTTCTAACTTTTGAGTCTGTGGATGAAATCGTAATGTGTGTCCATTCAAATGAAAGCTATTGAGCAGTACTTTACTATAGTGCTGTATATTTAATGCTGTATGAGGTAGTTCTTTTTAGGTAGTTACAGATTAATGGTTACTTACCGTATCTTGGTGTGTTCTCTGGTGTTTGGCTCTGTCCGATGAATTTGAAAATGCTTTGGGGCAACCAAGATGTTGGCAGAGATATGGCTTTTCGCCAGTGTGTGATCGCATATGAATTTTCAGATTTTCTAGCCTTGAAAATGCCTTATTACATCCTGGGAACTAAAGAAGAAAAATAAAAAATAAATCTTTGATGTCCACTTAACTGTATTAGTCTATTTAACAAATTTATTGCAATAATCTTGCTTAACCTTTTGACTGCCAGAGTCAAATTATGTAAGTTTTTGAAAGGTTTTTGTCTTAGATTGTGGGAGATAATGCATAGTAAAGGATTATAGTATGGCAGTCACTATGTAACGAATTCAGAGAGGTGTTGAGGACTTACATGTAAGTTAACAACCTCATTCCCAGGGTCTCTCTTCTTCCTGCCCCCTGGAGCGACCCTGGGAACGAGGTTGGTAAGTTAACTGTTAGGGGCCAATACTGCTTGTCTCGTTTTTAAAAAAGTTTCTGTCTTAGAGGGAAGATAAAGTACATGTATAAGATGGAAGCGTGCCTGGGATTGACACGTAAGTAACTAAGTTCTTAATGATGTAAGTCTAAAAGAAGAAGATATTGCCTGTTTATATTGAGGTGTCTGCCTCAAAAAGAGTTTTTTTTTTTTGTTGGAGAGAATTTAACTATAGGTTATAAACAAACACGGTATAGCAGGATATTGGTGACAAAAAAATTGAAAGAGAAAAGACAAAACCCAAAAATTGACCCAAACTTATAAAAATATGATCAAATTCAAGAATGTTCTGGGACAACAATGCAAAACAACACAGGTTTGTCTGTCATACAAAAAAAATAAGAAAAAAGAAAATACCAACAGTAGTCAGATAATAAATATATACCGTAACTATATAAAAAACATTAAGTAGTGTGAGAAAAACTTAAAAGATGCCCAGCAAGCTACAGATGAGTTTTTACTTTATCCTAAACTCTAAATCCTAAATCCTTAAATCCAGTCTAGAGTCCGGCTTTGTCTCAAAACCACTTGTCATGTTGTTTCTTGGTTTTGAACAACAGACATTTTGAACAACAGACAAACATTATTTCTTGAATTTTTCAACCTTCTTGAGACTGAATGTGTAATCAAGTGCTCAGATTTCTTATGGCTAGACATTGCAAGCAGGACATTGTAAATCAGTATTGTTTGTCTGCTATTGAGACTTGCAGTCAACAGGAAGTTTTACAGGTTTTTTTTCTGCCAGTACGTGTTTTTAGTTTTAGAATGAAATATTTCAGATATCAACAACAGGTCTCTTATATCATCCTGTAATGTCAACAAAGTTAAGTTATCAAAATAATGGAAGGTAACTCGGCAGTACTTTCCAGCAGTATTTTTCTATTATGCTGTACTTGTTCGTTGTAACTTCTGCGTGCTACTGTGCAGTACTTTCCTGTTATATTTTTACTGTTCAAGGTTGTTCTGACTTTTGAATCTGTCAATAAAATCCTTCAGTGTGATCATTCAAATGAAAATTACTGAGCAGTACTTTTCTGTGGTGCTGTTTATTATGCTGTACAAGGTGGTTCTAACTTTGGAGTCTGTGGATGAAATCCTAAAGTGTGACCATTCAAATAAAAGCTACTGAGCAGTACTTTTCTGTGGTACTGTTTATATATTATGATGTACAAGGTGGTTCTCACTTTTGAGTCTGTGGATGAAATCCTAAAGTATTCAAATGAAACCTATTGAGCAGTACTTTCCTGTGGTACTGTTTATTATGCTGTACAAGGTGGTTCTAACTTTTGAGTCTGTGGATGAAATCCTAAAGTATGACCATTCAAATGAAAGCTACTGGGCAGTACTTTCCTGTGGTACTGTTTATTATGCTGTACAAGGTGGTTCTAACTTTTGAGTCTGTGGATGAAATCCTAAAGTGTGACCATTCAAATGAAAGCTACTGGGCAGTACTTTCCTGTGATACTGTTTATTATGCTGTGCGACCTCGTACTATTCTAACTTGTGTCTGGATGGAATCCAAATAGTACATGACTAGTCATGAAAAGTCTAACCTTTAGTGCAGTTTTTCCTGTTTTCTTTTTTATTTGCTATTCACATTAATTTTTACAAAATACAATTTGATATTGTTTATGAATTTGTATTTTTCACTGGACATTTTCAGAAAAATTTAAGGTCATGCCCCTAGAATTCTGTGCCAGATTCTTGCAGCTGGTTCTGAGAATTAAAGATTATTCTTTGCATGTAACTATACTTTACAATAACAATATTATTATTGTGGCCACTGACAACAGTTTCCTTTTTTCACTCCTGCATTTATCATAGCAGACGTCTTACAGTGCATGAAACAAGGATGCTTAACTGACCAGGATCAAATGGTCATGTTTTTGGGTCGTGATTGGTAGATTTCGATCCGTCTTGTCAGTTTCTGATGCAATGTTTGTTGCCATAATTAAGATTGACAGCAGTGTAAAATGTAAACTTTAGCTCGGGCTTGAACTACAAAGTTTGTGTGCTATTGAAGGCTGCAGTAAAATAAAAAACACTCCATATTTAGCAGCTGGAGTCACAAAAACAACTGAAATGGCTGGCAAATTTGATAAAATCCATTGAACAATAAATCACAAGAGACTAAGGTTTAAATTTTGGTTTCTCCATTTCTACATGATATGAGCAGTTGGTTTCTCCGAGGTTAATTGTAGCGTAGCTTTTATTGTAGGGGAACCAACTGCTTGCAAGATATTCCTCCTTTGAAGGAAAAACAAATTTCACTTTACATCCAAGAACAAAATTTTTTTTTTACTTTTTAAAGCTGCAATAAACAGTTGCACACATGTATACAAAAAGACAATTTTCTCTCACTAAAAATAATCATTTCAATATTTCAACAATCTGTTTTCTGTATGATAAAAATTACTATATTTTTTAACATTGGATTTAATTTTCAAATATCTTTGGCACATTCAATTGGACAATTTTTTTTAGTATTTGCAACTCACATGTATGCACAGGCAATTTTTTTTATTTTTCTGAAATAAAAAAAAAAGAATAAATACACTTATGTATTTTATTTTAGCACGTCTTTTGTTCATATCTCGGTGGGAAATGTATTGTCAGAAAAATTAGGTAAAGAACTGCTGGTTAGTAATTGCTGCAAACAAATTTATCCCTGTCAGGTTCTTTTAAATGGCCTCAAACTACAATGCTTGAAAAAACTTGTTTATTTTGCGGCGTTCCAATTTGAAATTAAACGGACTGCTGGTTGTCTACTGTAAATGTATTTGCCACAATGTCCAAGAAAATTAATTTGTATTTAGAAACACAATTGCACGCTGTCAAGTTTTATTTATCTCGATTGATGTAGGACTGAAACTTAATAAATGCAAGAGATATAAGAATTGATGAGTAAAAAGCAATTAAGACGATGTTGGTTATAAAATAGTATATTTTTTCTTAGAAGAATTGTATGAGTCGAGTACAAATCAATTAAAACGATGTTTGTTAAATATTGTTTTTAACCTTGAAAAACTAAAATGAAATATCGCTTAATATACGGTTTCTATGAATGCCGTGACTAAACGAATGGTTTGCATAAATATGCAATTTGAAACAAATGTTGTTCTGCAGACAGAGTTCCGAATTTGACTGCAGGTGCACGATTTAAACAGACAAAAGAAAGTTATCAATCAATGCTCTTTTTTTGGCACCCACAAATCAAGCAGGTATTGAAAAATTTGAACACAAATGTGAAATATTGAAGAAGAAAAAACACAACGGTGTAAATTTTAATTAAAAATAACTTATTTTAACGTTGACGTGTATATTACCAAGGTGTCCTCGTTAAAATCTACTTCCAACAAATTAGAATTATTTAGTTTTAAGTTTCTCGAGTGTTCGTAAACTTAAATACAACACTTGTTGACAAATATAATACTTGATACTGTCATGGACTAAAAGCAGGTGGTTTTACAATATGTAAAAAATTCCGGCCAAGATATTCCGTGACGGTAGATTCACACAAACAGCGGGGATCGTATTTTTATTCCAAGGTCAATTGAAAAGATTCGCGCCATTTGCCATTACCGAGCAACCATTTTCAAGGCTATCCATTTTAATTCACGCTAAATCTAATTACCACCGCAGCTTTATTTGAAGGGAGAAACAAGAATTTTTGAGTATGCGACTTCGCAAAAGTTGTCTCTTTGTTCTCCCCGACACCACTCCCAAGCTCTCTCTTTTCACTCAACAAATTTACAAAACAGGTTTTGCACACGAGGAATTAATAAAAGAAGAATAGATGGCGAAAATCATGAAGGAGTTAACCTAGTCTCCTTTTTGTTCTCCTAATTTCCTTTCTCGTGCAGTATTAAAGCGCTTTTACTACTGACAAGTTATAGTAGAGTCAAGCTATTGGTTGCGCAACAATTCTGTGCAGCATCCCTGCCGATCGAGCCACATGGAACATTTTCATCAATATCGAACAAGTTCATGTTTTCGGGCGAAATTCTCGCGCTAAATTTCCCCCAGCCGAAAACATAACCTCTGTTAGGTCTATGTCTCAAGCCTTGACCTTAGAAAAATGAGAAAAGCGATTTAAAAGGCGTCAATCTGTTTCGTGATTTACGAGGTCTGGTCGACGAAATTTGTTTTTCTTTTCTACAGCGCCGAACCGCAAGTATAACAAATATGCCTTTGAATTCGAAGCCCCAGAGGCCAAAATGAAAGACAAACAAAGTCGTTATTGTGTCTTATGCAAATGAAAGCGAAAACCTTGGCGTGAGTCGGTTCAAATGCCTGCTACAGAAGAACGTCACTATTAGCTACAGTCGAACGGTGCGCTTTGAAAACGAGATAAGTAAGGCTTGTTGACCGCAAGACAACGAAATTGTCCACTCATTTCCTGTGTTTCTCGCATTGTAGCCTTTCTTTCCGCAAAGCAACAAAAGTTGTTCGCCTGATCAAAGAAAAGAAAGTCGTGTGATTGAACTCATAAAAACATGATTAAATTATGCTCAAAGTGACATTTGAATACCACTCGTGTAAAAAGAATACCTTGAACCGCTAAGTCATATTCACTTGCATGTTTTATTTTTAGAAATTTAGCCAAAAACCCCGTCGCTCGATAGGTAATTCGAGTCGATATTGATAAATTTCCAAAAAAACTCGATTCTCGTCTCGATATCGCTCTTGATCCAACAAATTGAGTGTAAAATAATTGACGCGATCTATTTGATAGAATGTTAAAACAATACAAAACAAACAGTCAGTTCACCTAATCACTTTGCTGTACTACTTACCGTACATTTGTTGGGCTTCTCGCCGGAATGGACTCTCATGTGAATTACAAGCTTATACCTCGCGTTAAAAGCTCGTCTTTGTCTGCTACAGTCTTTCCAATAACAAATATACAAATCGTCCGCCTTTCTCTGGTCAATATGCACTTTCTCTATGTGGCGAACCAAATCCTCTTGCTCGCTAAATACAGACGCATCACTGCAATTCACCCACTGGCAAGGATATACAGTGTTCTCTTCGCTAGATTCTTTAACGCCAACAGTCGAAGGTTTCTTCTCCTTGACCGCCTCTTCGCCGCGCCAGCTTTTCTCGTTGTCATTTTCAGCCGTTTTATCTTGCTCCTTCTCTCCTTGTGGCGACAAAAACTTGTCGAAATTTTGCAAATGTTCCTTAAGAATCTCCTCCGATTTGGTGCGGCTCCCAGACTTGAAAAATTGCGAGAGTTTACTTCTCGGATCAGGCACTACTGTCACATTTGGTGTGATCGATTTCGCCTGGTTGCTCCAAAGCCGGTAATTCGCAAACGATCTCGAGTTGTAATTCTGGTAAGTTGCCCTCGATCTATCAAACGGGTTTGCTTCGGTCGGCGAAAGCTCCGATTCTGACTCGCTGTAAGGGAAAAATTGTCTTGCCCGTGCGGACGGAGGGCTTCCCATCTCAGAGTCTGATAACACAGAGCTCCCCGGCGAGAAATTATCAGCTTGAAACTGCTGTTGTCTTCCATTGAAGAAGTTATTTGCGCCTTCAGGAGTTGGACTAATCCAGTTTCGGCTTCTCGGTGGTTCTGGGTAGTTGTACTGAACGGCCGGGCCATTTATTTGGCCGCGGCGTGGCTGAGAGCTAAAACGAGACTCAGCGACGCCATTTCTGGCGAGTTCAGACGAAAAGTTCGCTCTCTCCGCCAACTCGGTTAAACCAGCTAGAGGGTTCATGTTTGCAGGCTGCGGACAATTCTGAAGTGTCGGGGAAAGACAACCGCTCGCAACACCTTGATTGTACGGTGTGGTGGAATTTTCCACCGCAAATCCATTTTGCGCGTTAGGTACGTTCGCAAAGTTAACAACACCGTTTGCTGACATTCCACCATGTGTATTGTGCAGAGAGTAACGATAATCAAACATTGAAGGACCTCTTTCCGTTGAAATCATCTTTTCTCCTCCGAGGCCGGAACCGATATCTGTTTGATGGAATGAATCGAAATTATGATAACCTCTTGTCCTCGATGCTAAACTCCCCTCGCGCGTGTCTGGGTTTAAAAACTTTTGCTCAGGCGCCCGAGTAGCATGGTATACTCCGCCGGACCCAAACATACTGAAAGGCGCGGTTGGCTCCCGAGATACGTCGACGCCTGTCGCTTCGGAGATTTGAGCCCCGCTCTTCTGAAATTCCGCGGTGAATGTCTTAATACTTATTTCTTGAAGCTGCTCAAGGTACCTGACCGTGTCTGAATAGTCCTTGAGATTGATGTCGGTATTGTCTTCTCGCATCACATTCCCCTATAACATTCAAATAACAAAGTAAACAAAATTAAACAAAATGAACACAGAGAAAAGAATGCATGCATTCCCTTAAATGGTTCAAGCTGCTTTCCCGCGCGCATTGGGATAAATACAAAAAAAATAAACTTCGCGCATTGAACAAGCCATGCTCAAAGTTATTATGGTTAGTTACCTCGGGCAAGAGTTTCAAAGATCTTCAAATGGTTTCACCTCGAAGCTCGCGCGCGCATTTCAAACGCGCCCAGCTTTATAATACGCTGTAAAAGCATGTAAATTACTTAAGGGAAAGCATCCTTTCTCTCATCTACACACGAGTGGAAAAACAATAGAAATGCTAAACTGGAACACACTGTCCAAGCACCTTGGGTTTTATGACCGGTCACAGTGTTTTTTCTGCAGGAAACCCCCCGTGATTGACACCTATTCATATAAGTCTCTATGGTAACTAATTAAGACTTATTAAATTTCACCGCCCCGCCAATCATTTCTCAGCGCATGGCCTTCGAAGGCGGGGAATTGTTTTTTCGCAGTCTCCTAACTTCTTTCATGTACCGGCCGCGATTTTCCCGAAGGTGAAATTAGCACCCCTCGGGCCAAAATGCCTGGAGGTGCATGCTTACAAGCTGTCTATTGGTCAATGCGCTCGCATTTCATTTGAGGTGTGCATTTGAGGGGTTTCATTTAACCTGACATGAAGTTGACAGTTGTTGACAAAGGCTGTGTTACGTATGATTTCCGGTATTTGTTTGGCATAAACGCGTAATTTTCGTAGCGAATTGAATTTGATTAGTTTAATATTTTACCCATCTTGTACGTCACAAGCCGCTTTGGTTGATATCAATTGAAAAAACCTCATCAGACCTTTTAAAGGGTCACTTTGGATTTTTATCCCGCAAAATGTCGCAAATTACGATAACCTCTGTCCTCTTTAACAAATTTGAACACGCTTTCTTCAATCTCTCATCCACCATATCAAAATTTATCAGAACAACCAACTTTGATAAGTTAGTATTCACCGGTAGATAAGTTTATTATTCAACATCCCCGTGGCTATCCAGAAATGACCACTCCTCAGCTTGTGGCGATGAGATAGCGAAGCCTTTTTAAAACTAAAAGACGAGCCGCCTTTCACAAGATCCGCTTCATTTAATAGTTGTTTTTTCTTCCAATGAAACCTTGATATCCGCCGGGCGGAAAATTAAATACATACAACGAAAATATGGATTTCTTCTAGCGCCAAATGCAAATAAACATATTTGCTCTGCCACTAAAACTTTTCACATCAACAAACAGATGCAAACCCATTTGAAATCGGGCTTTGTTGTGGGTATTACGGTTCCGGGATTTCCTTTCGCTTCGAATTAGCAAGACATGTCTTTTCCCTTTCCGAAGAACAAAACTACATGATGTTATTGGCTTTACAACGTGAATATCACAGAGATTTTAGCGTCGAAATCAAGATAAAGAACAGATTACCTTCGATGCCTGCTTGAAAAATACCAAAAGGTTGTTTTTGCCTTCCTTGTCTGCTGTAAAATTGCTTCGGTTCGCTTCGTGACACAAAGACACGTCGGGCGCACGTTAATAAACTCAAAATGAGATAGGTAAACGAGGAGCCCTCGTTTCATGGACAGGAAACCCCAAGTATTTGAAGCATCTGCTGGTCGAATGCGTGTTGAATGTGTTTAAAAGCGTATTGATGTACAAGCTTCTTTTTGTGTACTGTACAGTATACGGCGATTCGTGTCCATGATGTCGTCTAACTACTCTGATAAAAGCCGCGACGCCTATCTCTGTTCTCCGTGTGATAACATCACTTGTAAACCCCGTAAACTAATTGACTTTGCACTTTATAAAATCAGCTAATTTGATAGAAATCTTACCAGAAGTGTTCATTCATGTTCGTTTCTTCTCGCGCGATGTCGCAGAGATTTTTAAGCCGAACATTAATCATCTGTTACACTTCAGGGTCCTTAGCCAGACGATACGGGCTCGTATTTGCACGGCATATGGTTTATATCTCATGCCAACGACGGAAACCCCTGAACTAACAAGAAGTATCGATTCGCCAAGAAATGTTTCCGGAGCACGATGTAATGTACGGATATATTGAGTAACTAGGCTCGATTTTTTAAATATAAGATAATACCATTGGCTACCCACTATATCAACCAAAAAAAGGAAAACGTTTTGAGCTTTTTAAAAACACTTGACTTAATCTCACAGTTTTGGCTAAATTTGTGTCAATAACACCTTGACATTTGCCACCGTACTTCACTTAAAACTCTTATGTTTCATCAGTGTTTATAGGTAGGCATTTAAAAGTTCGTTCAGCATGCTCAAAATCGCGGGAATTTTGACAATTTTATTAGAGCCAGAAACGATTTGCCACTGAAAAAGTAACACTAAGTGCTTTTTCCCATAAAAACCCACAAACCCATTTGGAAACACATTAGGAAACTATTACAAAACACCGTAGCACTTGTAAATATCGGTTAACATTACCTCCAACAGGTGACCCAACGTTTTTTTCCCAATACGAAATTTCCATAAAGGTTCGTTCAGCCTATTTTTGTTTAGTCTTCCTGAGTTCTATTTCACCATCAAAACAGTCTTCATTGATATAAACAAACACTATGGTTCTGATATAGTGGCGCCTTTGTTCGTTCGAGGTTATCAAGATTGAATGAAAGCGAACCTACTAAAACGCAGTAGAAGTGAAATCATGTCTTGGACGTCATCGATCATTCAACCGGATCCCTTTAAAAATAATCTTCCGGAACTACGCAGCGCGTAAACTTGCATATACCTGAGAACATCCTGGCATATTTTATTTATTTATTTATTATTTTTTTTAGTTTAAAAGAAATTTTGTTTTCCTCTCTTTCACCCTTTAACTTGCAAGAGTGCCAAACATCAAAATTCAAGAAAAATCCCACATTTCATTCTGTAAAATATTGTCACACCATAGGATTTCATCCACAAACTCAAAAGTAAGAACTACACTACATGTCTCCATAATTGACTCTGGGATTGAAAGGGTGGAAAAAAATTCAAAACAAAATTATTTGATACTGATAAACCAACTGCAGGATAAATAACAAGCGAAAAACATTTTTATGATGCCCTTACGGAGAAATATATTCTCTATCAGCCTCTGGTAGTAGAAGTCTTACTGCAAGCCGATTGGACAACTTTTGATGTATAGTTTTGACGCCGGCAGTGTATTTTTAGGGAATAAATGCTCTGCTAGAGACCTAATTATCACACACTGCTCGCCCTAAAAGCTTCCGCTGCTCCATTCACCATAAATAATGTTAAACATATTTTTTTTTAGCCTTTTACAGGTTCCAAGAATAATATAAACAACTGTACCCCGTGTGTCACAGGCCTCTCTCATACATTCTCTCGCGGCTTCCCACTCGTTGCTGGCCGTTCCGCGTTCGTTGCCGGCTTTCGGCCGATCACCGGCCTTTGTCCGGCCCTCACTTCTTACGTAAGCGTTCCGCGAGAGTGCCTCTGATATCCGAGATAAAAGGACTGAAACCCTTTCACGTCTCTTCACTGCTAGAGACGAACACCGATTGGTTGTGTTGTTATAGCTACAGTTTGTGTCGATGCCATAAATCTTAAAGTTGCTGTCCTGTGGTTCTGTTTATTATGCTGTAAAAGGTGGCTCTAGCTATTTGAGTCTGTGAATGAAACCTATAATGTAACCATTCAAATGAAATTGTTATTGTGTTGTACTTTACTGTGACGTGCTTGTTATGTTGTATAGGGTGGGTTGTTCTGAAAGCTCTTCAAACTGAGAACTTTGACATGCCTTAGTTTGTTTTTGCATTTTTAAAAATAAAATTTCAGATTTTCGAAAACGAACGAAATGCTAACACAAGAAAGCCCAAATGAATTTGATAGATGAGAATATTAAAGAAATGAGTGTATATTTTTCAAAGTGATTTTCTCTGTACTCTTCACCGAGTCAATTTTCTACAATGTTGCTCAGTACTTTAATCCACATAACCAGCCTCGGTTCATGAATATTTTTAAGGATTTCAAGTTTCATCTCATTATTGGCTTCTGTTTTTCCGCTTTAGTGGGCTGTCACATGAAAAAAAATTGCCTTAAAACAAAGAGATTTGCATATAAACGAGCAACTACCTTCTTGAAAAACTCCATTACAACAGCTTCGACCAAACTAATATCAGTGCGTCGATAGAATCTGTCATCCTTAATGGCAGTCAATTTTACTAGCACTACAAGTTGATTAGGCAATCGTAATAACACGCCGGATCTTCGTATTTTTGTTGTATTTAATTATAAAGCATTTTCGATTCGTGAGCTGAGCAGCCCGTTAAATTGGCCGCGGATATACATTCAAGTGGCTATTTCTACGTCATCGCACTCTGGAACCATCTTGCAGAACGATAAAAGGCGCGAATTTACATAGTCACGGAGAAACCCCATCGGGGTGGGGACGTCAGCTGTTTTGCTCTTTGATTATGGTCATTTTCATTTGAAGTTGCTTTTTCAGAAGTTTCAGTTGGAAAATGGGAGAAGACGAAACTCGTATTGAAAATCCCACGCTGATAAAAATCAACAGAAATAGGTTTTGAAAACATTAACGAAGTTCCGTGAAATTCAATGATTTAAAAGTTGTCCAGTATTGGTCAGTCCCTTTACAAGTCATGCAATCCAATAGCGTTTAAGCCCCTCTCGTTAAAAGTTAACAAGTTAATTTGTGTGTTCTTCAAAGTCTTCTTATCGTTTAATGTTTTAGTAAAATCCAAATGATCGGGATTTATTTCTATCGCATCTCAGTGTCTTAGACAGTTTTCTGCTGGATTGAAGTCTTATTTTTGGCCCCCACTTCACCCCTATTTCCTCTACGCACTCAGCAATTGTATGAGTTGTTATTTTCGTTCTTTTGCGCGATCAAGACCGCATTTTCGACGTAAAGGTTTCCGCTCGCAGAACTGCTTTTTTCGCAAAGCTAGACAGTTGTAAAATAAACTCTGACCAATTCAATTGCAATTCTTTCATTTATAGTCAAATTAAAGCATCGGGTTTTTTTTCGACCGTCTGAGGTATCGAGTAAAATTTTGAAGGTTTCTGCCGGGCTTAATTAGCGAGATTTTTCGATATTGGTCCGCCTCAAGTTTGTAAATTCGGCGGATGCAGTTTCACAGTTCACAGTATTGTTGTAAATTTAGAATTCCTAGCGGCGCGATTGAGGAGCACTTGTTTCGAATTCCTCTTGTTACTAAACTTTCCCGCCCGTCTGCCTGAGATACAGCGCTCTGTGAGGCTAAATTCACTGACAGACAGTTCGTAAAACTAAATTTAACTCAATGTCATTTAAACGTTGATGCAAGTGAAAAGATATGGATGTAAAAAGTAGAAGTTAATGAATTTCGCTCGTTTATAGTAAGAACTTAAATGCCAAGTCATGATTTTTCATTTGCGAATGATTTGCACTCTTGAAATTTCTTGCGCTGGTTTGAGTTGGTCGATTGCAAAATGCCGGCTGTTACCTGCAGAAAACTGGAACAAAATGCTATGGTGGTTTTCTAAGATCAGAGTTTAAGTTCTCCATAGGCTTAATGTTTTAACCCTCTTCTACACAATCCCTGATGTGGTCGACAGTCAGATTTAGCTGTTTGAGTTTGTACGCGAAGTTCTTAAGTGTGATCCTCCAAATAGAAGCTATTATTTTATAAGCTTTTCTTTCTTACGTGCATTAATGCTGTACAATGTGGTTCTACCTTTTGAGTCTCTTAATGAAATCTTAGAGTGTGACCCTTCAAAGACTTCAAATGAAGGCTAATTAGCAATACATTATGATATGCCTGTTGGTTGTTAAATTTTTTTTTCCAAAGTGGTGACTTGAGATTGAAAGTTTCAAATTTGTAGCTTGGTACGCTCTTTAAGGATGAAGGCACAAGTTGTTGACTGACTTCTATAGTTGAAGAATATATGAAACTGAAGAGCATAATTTCCCTCTTACCTCTCGGCCCCGTTTTTCAACGCTGGCTAAAAGTTGCATCTTTTCAAATTGGGCTGTATAATGCACTGAGCACTCGAACACAGCTGCCAGTCATATATATAGAAAATTAAATTTGCATGTGAATTAAACACTCGCGTGTCGAACGGCCTGTCTTTCATTATAAGAGCCATATAACTCGAAGAGGTAATTATCTTCCAAAAATACATCCAATCGTGGCAAGCGTTGCGATAAAGCTTGAGTTTATTGGTTAATGGTCAGAGTTGTGACCTCGTTAAATGCGTCATCAAGTTCGTTTGCTTCAGTTGACCGGTTTCTGTTCGTTTTCGTTCGGGCCGCGTGGATTGCGTGCAGACGTTAAGAGCTTTTTGGGTAATTACTTTTGATACACGAAAAGTCATTCTACCTTGCATAATCATCAAGAAGCCATTCCACAGGCAAAAAAGCCATTCCAGAGCAATCGTGACCTCTTATCACGAGAAAAACCCTTAAAATACAGTTTGAAGTTTTATTAAGTCGTGTATTTTTTTTAAATGAACCTTACCGTTTGGAACAAGCATTCCAATACTTGATCCATTTCAGTTTTTTGAACCTTCATCGTTTTCCAGGCTTGCTCCGTTGTCAGAAAGCTCTTTTTTGTTGTTTCACGGCGGCGTCTTTGAACTGGGCAGCGTTTTTTGCTATCAAGCTGCTTTCCTGAGCGTTTTTTTTTTCCTGCACGGGATTCTGTTGCAAACCAGCTCCGATATCTGAAATATATTAGTACACAAAACATAATGAGCATTTTAGAGATTTTTTTCAAGTATTCCTCAAGTTTTCGTGAGGTATTTATTTAATATTACTTCCCTGCGGAAATTGAAAGTCTTTTTAACAAACAAGTTTATTAAGTGATAAGAGTTTACTAGTAAAATCATCCAAGAAACCTCTATAAAAATAGTTATTTTTTTCTTAGACTAAGTACCGGCATAAAGTGCAAACAAATTTCTTAATAATCTGAGAATTATACTCAACAAATTTTTGTTCAAAATACACTGCTTTTGTTCTGTTCATAAATACAATATTTAAAAATAGTTATCTCGTGTTTAGTAGATTGAATACCCTAAAAACATTTTATCTTCTCGGATTTCTCAACTACCCATCCAGTTTGTATTTCGAAAAAGAGTCCTTGCACATGCAATTTTCCAAAGTTCAGCAATTTTAGCCCAGCAATTTTGCAGAGTTTTTAACGATTATGGCATCTAAAGGCTCTTAAAAAAATGGGTAACACACAGCTAATTAGCTAGCCAATTTTATTTCTAATTATTCTCTGTCCAGACACGTGAAAAGGCCGTGCTTCCTGTCATATTCGCTTCATACGAATGCGATACGAGCCGCCAAAATGACTCAGCATCTACGCCATCTAGCATGCAACTGTCAAACAGTAAATGGCTTTTTAAACGCTTCCGTCGTTTGCTATTAGCCCTCGCTTGATTGACAGGTCAATTGATTGATTGACCGGCGGCTAACTGACAGACATCTCAAAAAATTACGCAATGTTTAGATCATGACTGAAAGGAAAGTTTCGGCGAACTTTGGAGTCTTTAAGATAAAATCCTGAGTCAGATTATTCAATTAAAAATAATACGTTGTACTTTACTGTAAGTTATAATGTTTTTCTGAAGAAGAAAACTTTTGAGTCTGTAGATAAAATCCTGAAGTGTGACATTTCAAATCAGTGCCGCGAAGTTTTGAGTCCGTGTATGAAATCCCAAAGTGTGCCCTTTCAAATACATGGTGACAGTAGTGAGAGCTACTTTCCTGTGTTTGTATTCGTTTTCAGGTTTTCCGAACATAAAATTCGGGGTTGTTGTTTCAACTCAGAACTTGGCTCTTTTTCGCGCTGAAGGAGTTTAAGAAGCTATCAGGTACATAAAAATTCAGACGTAAATGTTAAACGCTTTACGTGGGAGAATTTGACCTATTGAAGTCCACCTAGTTACACCTATCGTTTAGCGTTTCCTGAAATCTTTTGTGGTTAAGACGCGAATATTGATCCTTGAGAATTCTTGTACAAAGAGCCTTTGTCATGCATCAATTAGTAACGTTTTACTCGTCAATCATGTCTTAAGCGTGAAAGCAAGAACACAGCTTAACTCCAAACCTCGATTTTTTTGTGGTTCTAACTTTGAATTCTGTGGCTAGTAAAATCGTGTTTGAGTTTAAAATGACGACTACTTAGCAATAGTGTCTTGTTTATTATGCTATGAGACTGTAGGGGGGTTTCTAAAGTCACTTTATTGTCACGGCGACCGGCAGTTCAAATAAAAGCTATTGAGCAGTACTTTCCTGTGGTGCTGTTTATCATGCTGTATATGATGGTTCTAACTTTTGAGTCTGTGGATGAAATCCTGAAGTGTGACCATTCAAATGAAAGCTACTGAGCAGTACTTTCTTGTGGTGCTGTTTATTATCCTGTACAAGGTGGTTCTAACTTTTGAGTCTGTGGATAAAATCCTAAAATGTGACCGATCAAATGATGCTATTGAACAGTATTTCCTTGTGCTGATGCAAATATGTTTCGAGGCTTTATCAAAGTGATGAAAAAATTGGTAATATATATGACCCCTTCAAACGCTTTTAGACGGACATACACTGAGGCCAAAGTTTGTCTTAATAAATATCCCGGATATATGCATCATGTCTGTAGCCAGTCACGTGATATTTCTCTCGCACGTGATTTGCTTGGAAAGTCAAATCTTTAGGAGAATCATTTGCATGATACAATCCAAACTCGCATAAACGACCACCCATTTTTTATCACCCAAGATGGTCGCCGTCGATGCATGCTTTGGAGAGGTTTCAAGTATAGTATTACATGAGAACATTTTAAATCGCTTAGAGGGATTTAATTAACCCCTTTCCTTGTACTCACGTTTTAGTCTGTTGACGAAATCCTATGATGTGACCCCGGGGGGGGGTACTCCCTATAATGGGCTATACGGGGATGCTCCGCCCGAAAGGGGTACCTTTTTGAGGCTGGAGGTATATGAAAGGGTAGGGATTTCACGAATTGAAGTATATGAAAGGGTAGGGATTTCATGAAGAATCAGGAAAAGGCAGCGTAAGCACGAGTTGAAGTACAAAAAAGTAGGGAAAACCGCCATCTAAGTATTATAAAAAGCGCCTTTCAAAATATATCAAACAGACGCGTGCAAAGGCTATATGAAAGGGATACCATTTTCAAGGAAAGGTATATGAAAGGGGTACCATTTTCAATGAAAGGTATATGAAAGGGGTACCTTTTCTGTCAAAAACGGTATATGAAAGGGTAAGGGTTTGGACCTTGGGGCGGAGCATCCCCGTACAAAACTTTGTTGAGTACCCCCCCCGGGGATGTGACCATTCAAATGAAACCTCTTCAGCAGTACTTTTGCATGGTACCATTTGTTTTAACTTTTGAGTCTGTTGATGAAATCCTATGGTGTGACCATTCAAATGAAATCTCTTCAGCAGTACTTTCGCATGGTGCCATTTGTTTTTCAACATTTTACAAAATTAAATTCGAAATTTTTCTTAAATTTTGATTTTGTCACGCAGTTGTCAGGTCCTGTCTGTCGGTTCTGTGTACCAAAACAATCTGTCCGAGTTGTTCAAAGCAGGGTTACGTTAGCCTAGTTTAAGCCCAACTTTAAATCCAAATCTACACCGCGAGGATCTCTAATTTTTTTTTCAGTCATTTGTTTTATCCGCGTTTACATATTTAATATTTTTTATTATTCATTTTTTTAACCTAGTGCACTGCACTGCTGACTGTTTTTTACACCGTCCTGAAGTGCTGGAATTGCCAGTTTGGTGATCGAATACCATGAAAAATATCGAAGAAACTATATTGTTCAGTTAGGTTATGGAAGAGGCTGTTTAAAAATGACCAGACTGAATTCCGGAACAACTTTTATATCTACTTTTGGGGTCGGCAATCTTAAGTGCCAAAAAAAGTCATCATGCTCGAATTCTGCACTGTCACACATTTTGTTAGATAAGGCTAATTTTTATGCAAGAATGAGGATGCAGCAATTTTAATGCTGGGGTTCAGGTAATCAATTTGTTTTGTTAAAGAGTCGAGTAAAAAAGAACCCACCCTGATGGCTTGCTCGATGTATCTCTTTGAACTTGAGCTGTTAAGAAAGCTGATTAAATCATGAATCTAGTCAGATTTTAAAAAAGCCTTTTAGTACAACTCAATTATTCATGCTTCAAAGATAAAAAGCTACGATAAAGAAGGAATAATTCAAAATCATTTTTGTTAATTTTCCCCCCTAGAGGAAATCATGTATTGTGCTTCTAATGACAAACTTGGGCCGGATGAATTCGGATTCTGAACTGTATAACCATTCAAATCCAAGTTAATAAGCAGCACTTTGATAATGGCTCTTCGTTTTTCAATTTTTCCCGATCGGAATTTCAGATAAAATGCCTCATTTTTAACCCGGAAATGCGTTAGCAATACACTGGATAAGGAAGTCAAATCAGAGTTGAATTTTAGGAGATAGAATAACCCATAAGCAGAGTTTTGACAAGTTTTCCGCCAAGACACTGGGCGATAAATTGAAGATTTGGTCCAGTTTTTTTCAAGTTGCATTCCACTTCCATCCTGGCCACCTGCAGCCCAAGACACTTATTTTTACTCTTAGAGCACTAGTAAAATAATTTTAAACAAAACTGGACCATTATTTTTGGGTTCGCACGTATATATAGATATTTTTTTTGGTTTTTAAAAGAAAACACCAATAATGGCGACATAGCCTCCCTTTAAGCCATAATATTAAAATTTAAATTCTCATTTCTTGTCCCTATACATTTCGTATAGAAGTAGTGGGGAGAAATTGTTTGGATATCAAGAGAATTCATCTTATGTGATCATGTTCTTAATTCTCATGAGTTTTTTGAGTGATAAGGCATTGATATTACAAGGAGAAATTTGATGCAGATCACTCTTAGGGCTTAAAGGGGAAAGTGTCCCAAAAGGCACATGAGTACATATCTCGCTTACTTACTTTAACTCTGGTCCTGAACTGTTGACTGTAGAGATTTCCACGACTTCTGTTTTGCTTCGATCTCTGATTGTTTCTCGTATATCCTGTCACGAACAAAAACAAATATTCCTTAAGGCGTTATTATCAACTATTTGATCAGTTGAATGTTTCAGCAGCGCTTGTGCGTCAGTTTTTGGTTTCAAGTGCCTTAATGTTTTTTTTTCCCTTTGATAGGAAACTGAAGTAATGAGCTAAGAATTCAGGTGATGTTCTAGCAACGGAATAGCCTTCCGAGCATTCCAAAGTAAAAAAGAAATCTAAATTTCAGTTTACAAAATGAGGACAGCACCACGTGAGCGCAACACTCGATAACTTTCTTGTCACACCATGCCGTGCTTCCCACACACTCAAAAGTTGTATTAGTTCCACGCTACATGTTTCAAATTGGCCCAAGGAATGAAACTAGTTAAAAAAAATACAGCGAAAAAGATCTTGAAGATTTTCCTACCCTGCAGTAAAGGACGTGTTCAGTAATAGTTCAGCGGAAGTGCGCGTAGGAAATCACTGAGATGGGTTACAAGTTTTCCCAGCGCAGCCTTGATTTAAAGAACGAGTAACTGCGATTGTTTGTGCTATTGAGTCGATGGATATAACTTGGTAATGGGCATATATATCTTTCTTTTCAGCTCTTTTATTGTTCAAAACAACGGGCAAATATCTCTCCGTATGCACACGCAATGGATAGTGTGCAGATAAACTATAATTTCCTCACTGACACATTAATGGTCACTCTAATATATCAGTGGAATTTGAACAAATTCCACGACGTCGCGTGAAACTTTTATAAGTCTGAACGTGTAAAATCGCAGTCTGCATTAGAAGTGCACGAAGCTTCCTTATTAAGCTTTAAGAATGAATGGAACAATCCGACACATAGTTAAGTACTTAAGTAGTCGACGCCTATTTCCGACCTCTCTCGAAGTTTTGTTTCGTTTTGTTGTAAGAAAAACTGTACATGATTTTTTCCTTTCACCATGTTTAATCTTGTTACTCATTTGTCAAATCATTTGGGCTAAAGCTTCAATAAAAATGTATTTCGATGCAGAAGTGTTTTTCGTGACATTGCGCACGAAAGACTCGCGCTTTGCAAACGTTAAACGAAGTTTAACGTATTGAAGGGATTAGCTGCACAATTTAAAACCAATTTTCCGTAAAGTCTGGCAAAGACGTAAAACGGACGTGCGAAAATTCGACTCGGAAGCACTGGATTACAACTATATTTGCGTTGAAATGAGTTAAGTTCTCACGAAATTATTTGACAAAACTTTGCGCTAGTGCAATATCGTTATCACCTCTCCAAAAACAGATCCCAGTCACGTATTGATCTGTATCAAACATAACTATAGAACTGTGACAATTCAAGTGGAAAGGGATAATAATGAAGCGTTTTCAACCCTATTAATAATATTATCTGACCAGAAGCTTTTAAACGCTTATTTGCTTAGGTAAAGTTTAGTGTCTTTCCGGTGTTTTTTTTAATATAGAAAACCACGACAGTTATTTTTAACACTCCCTGCATCGCAAGCTATAGCGTCCAAGTTCAAGAGAACAAGGTGAAAAAAAAAAATCACAAACTTCCTTTTGCAAATTGTCGAGATACAAACAGCAACACACGAAAGTACTGTGCAAGAACTTTCATTTGAATTGTCGATTGTTAATTTTATTCACAGAACCACTTTACAAATGTGAACCGGTTTGACTGTTTGCGGGTTAAATTCCAGTTTTCCACCTTGAAAACAAAGATAAACTGTATGAGTTGTTTTATCCAAAATCATGACACTGGCGGTACAGAAACCGTTCTGTTAGTTTTCGCGACTTTTATGTGTCCAGATTCCGTCCAGAAACCTCTAGGTCACGCTTCAGCATTTTTCAAAGTTTAATCCCCAAATATATTCTTCCTTTGTGATCTAGTACTCTACAGTTTTTTTCCGTTTGTTTTTTCCTGTAAACAGCAATGCACGCTAATCTCAGTCAGTGTTGGTGATGTGAACCGGTGCGCTCAGTGTCATATCTACACCCATTCATTACACCCTCTAAACAATACCATCTGATAAAACAAGTGAATACACTTACATCTTTTGTTCCTTAGATTCCTAAATGTTGCTTTGTTATAATCGATTTTTTCCAATCCAAACTTATCAAATAAAGCGCAAGCCGATATACCACCACCCAAGTGCTGTAGTCCCCCGCTGTGTAATCAATCTCGGCCAAACAAAATAACTTCTAGTATTCGACAATGTTGAGAGGTATCTTGGTACTTCAAACAGCTTGCTCCCATGCCCTTTTATGGGTATAAACGCTTGCAAATGCAAGCGCCTTCTAAATCTCAATTTCTAGAAAGTTCGTCAACTTCAATTAACTCTATCGCTTCCACAACTGGCATGGTTACCGCTTGTGTCATGCAACGCTTTTCATTGCAAGCTGTTGAGAAGTACTTTTTTGTGGCCAGTACTGTTCATTTTGCTGCGTAAGGTGGTTCTAACTTTCGAGTCTGTGGATGAAATCCTTAAGTGTAACCATTCAAATGAAAGTTATCGAGCAACACTTTCTCGTGGTCCTGTTTGTATTGGGTTTTATCAGTGTTTGAACTTGCACAGTATCTCGAGGATTGTTGAAATTTCTCTTAGTACTCAGACAGTTTTTCCGGTGTCCTTTCAAGGATGTAAATGCTTAATAGTGCCTTCTAAATAGTTTCTAGAAAGTTTATCAACTCCTTGAACTCCATGAGTTGGTCCAACCTTGATGACTGCATGTCGTGCGAAACCTTAACCCATTTACTCCCAGAGTCAGTTGTGAAGACATGTAATGCATTTCTAAACGTTTGAGTCTGTCAACGAAATCCTATGGTGTGACCAATCAAATGAAACCTCTTCAGCAGCACTTTTGCATGGTACCATTTGTTTTATGTTATAAAAAATGAAATTTGGGATATTTTTTCAATTTTGCTGTTCGGCACCCGTAGCTTAACTACTTAGTGTGTGCTACTTAGTGTGTGCTACTTAGTGTGACTCTTTGGGTAAACGCCTCAAGGGTGATACTAAAATGAAATGTCCACAGTACTTGTGGTACTGTTAATTATGCATACGAAACGATTCTATCTTTCGACTTTTCTGGTGAAAGTTACTGAGCAGTACTTTCTCGTGGTACAGATAAATGTGTACAAGGTGGTTTTAACTTTTGAATCTGTGGATGAAATCCTAAAGTATGACCATTCCAATGAAAGCTACTGAGCAGTACTTTCCTGTGGTGCTGTTTATTATGCTGTACAAGGTGGTTCTAACTTTTGAGTCTGTGGATGAAATCCTAAAGTGTGACCATTCAAATGAAAGCTACTGAGCAGTACTTTCCTGTGGTACTGTTTATTATGCTGTACAAGGTGGTTCTAACTTTTGAGTCTGTGGATGAAATCCTAAAGTGTGACCATTCAAATGAAAGCTACTGAGCAGTACTTTCCTGTGGTACTGTTTATTATGCTGTACAAGGTGGTTCTAACTTTTGAGTCTGTGGATGAAATCCTAAAGTGTGACCATTCAAATGAAAGTGTTTGAGCACTGCTTTACTGTGGTGTCGTCATTGTGCTGAACAAGTTGCTTTAAACTATGAGTCTGTGGATGAAATCCTAAATTGTAAGTATTCTGAAAAACGAAAGTTTTTGAGTAGTACTAGTTTTTTTCTGCTGCTGCCGAGTTTGTATTGGATTTGATTTTATCGGTTTGAACTCGCACACACTTATGAGTGAAATTCAGGCTTAATTATTTTGAGTGCCGTTTAGTGCAAACACCTTGCTGTATTGATGCCAGGGAAAAATAGCTTCTCTTTATCAGTTCCTTGTGTGAACTGTATTGTACTGATATGCTTCTAGAAAGATCCGTGAAGTGTCCCTATTTATACCTGACCATGTTGGAATAGCTTTGTATTGGCTGGGGGCTATGCATCTGACAACTAAACAGCCAAACTCATTCCGGTCACCTTTTGGAGAGCTTTAATTATAGTGTAATAATGTCAGCTGCAGTGTTGTAAAGTAAGTTCTTCTTTCTCATCTTTGTACTTAGCAAACAATACTTAGATATCACTCTAGGTCTTAACTTCTTGAAGTGGCTCTAAATTTATAACTCCCTTTTATCAGTTAAGGTCTTCAGGAGACAAAAAGCCACAAGTACTATAGCATGAATAAGGAGTATTATTATTCGACATAGCATATTAGACATTTTCGACATGGCATATGACACGTTATTACATCTTCTGAGAGTGCGCTAGGAAAAACACTTAAAAAAACATAGATTTGAAAGAAGATGACTGTCGTATAATAAATAATTTATTTCGCGAAAAGTTGTGTAAAACGGGTGGTCATTTTTACTTTCGGTTTTTATTTTTTCGAGCCTTTTGCTGAATAACCTATGTTTACCACTCCCCCCTGGATAAGATGAACGTCCATCAAAAGGTTTCCCCAGTATTTTGTTAGCCTTCCTTAAAAACGGTTCTCTAGTATCCATAACACTCATGAGTAGAGAGAGAACATGTGGAGTGGAGTTTCCTGTCTAAAGAAACATTTTTTACCTGGACTGAGTCGAGATACATTCACCGTGATCATCCAACTTCTAGATTGTTCAGAGCACGAACTATAGCTTTCTGGAAAGCTCGATGTACTAGCTCGAAATGCAATTAATAACTGGCTTTATGCCCAGTGGCTCAGTATTGCACCCATGCTAATGTATTGTTATGTTATTGTTGTACAGTATCAGTGGTAAAACTGAAGGGAGGGGTCCTATCACCCCTGCCCCTTTTTGCTAAAGATAATAAGCCATGAAGGGCCGAAATGTCGTCCATTTTGAATTACATTTTCACCCCACTCCTACGCCCTTCCTTTATTCCAACCCTCTCCACTTTTACTTCAGACCTCCACCGTATAAACAAGTCCGGACCCCCTACCAAGTACGTTTGTAAACATTTTGTGTATTCAACTAACCGGTGTCTTCAATCATAGTTTTCAAGAGGTCTCCTATTCAACGCTTGCATCTTATCTTTTTAAGAGTGGTCCATCTTGTCAACAGCTTTTAAATAACACGCATCTTTTGACCTTTCATGTCTTAACCCTTTAACTCACAAGAGTGCCACAAATCAAAATTCAAGAAAAATATCAAATTTCATTTTGTCAAATACTGAAAAACAAATGGTACTATGGAAAAGTACTGCTGAAGAGGTTTCATTTGAATGGTCACATCATAGGATTTCGTCCACAGACTCAAAAGTTAGAAGAAATGGTACCATGCAAAAGTACTGTTGAAGAGGTTTCATTTGAATGGTCACACCATAGAATTTCATCCGGCAACAGACTCAAAAGTTAGAACAAATGGTACCATGCAAAAGTACTGTTGAAGAGGTTTCATTTGAAGGGGTCTTTGAATGGTCACATCGTAGGATTTCGTCGGCAGACTCAAAAGTTAGAAATACATCACCACATGATTGACTCTGGCAAACAGTGCTGAATGTCACACTGTACACCACAGCCTCAAATTTTAGATTCACATTTAGCATTTCAGTGACTCAAGGTTTATTCTGGCGGTGATACTGATAAAACGCACAAAACTCTCCTGTTTTATCTTGCAAAATGTGAAAAGCAAAGAGTAACTAAGTGTTCTTAATCTGCATGAATGTCAGCCACACTTTTAAATTTCTTCAACGGACTCAAAAGTTAGAACCACCTTGTACAGCGTAATAAACAGTACCACAGGAACGTACTGTCTGCAGTAGCTTTCATTTGAATGGTCACACTTTAGGATTTCATCCACAAACTCAAAAGTTAGAACCACCTTGTACAGCGTAATAAACAGTATCACAGGAAAGTACCGCTCAGTAGCTTTCATTTGAATGGTCACACCTTAGGATTTCATCCACAGACTCAAAACTTAGAACCACCTTGTGCAGACCTTGTGCAGCATAATAAACGGTACCACGAGAAAAACGGTTCAATAACTTACGATTGACAGTTTAGGTTTTCGTTCAGGGACTCAAAAACTAAAAACACCTTGTACATGGCATAATAAACAGCACCACGGAAAAGTACTGCTAAACAACTTTCATTATAATTGTGTCACCTTCATGTATTAAAGAACATAGCGCTACATTGCATGACTCAATGTTTGCGTTTGAAAGCCATTAAACAAGAGAACCGCGATTGTACGGTCTGTACACGTTCCATATCAACTTCTGAGTGTCTGTACAAGTGTCCTAGCATAGACCAAAGCCTTCCGCTAATGACGAGGTTGTTATCAGTAGATTTTGCAAAGTTATCGACCTCGTTAAGCGCTAGTTTGCGGTTAACCGAGGCATTATCTAACTTTTTTATTGCGCCTATGTATAGCTTTGCATTTAAGCTACAATATGCGAGTGTACGCAAACTAAAGTTACAGATTAACGCACCGATAAGAAATACTCCATTACGCTGCAAAAAACGTTTTCTTACAAAAAAAAAAAAAAGAAAAATACAAGTCATGCCACGTCAATCCCGAGTCGCGTGTCTTTCTCCCAAGCACCTTACAACAAAAAAGGTCGCTTTGAAAGATTTTGCATCAATCACAATTAGTACAAATGCTAATAGACTATTGCTTTCCTTGTTATTAAAATTTCACACTTTAACGGGTTGCATGTCAATTAAGCTCTTAACAACTCTTAAAACATCACCCATATCACAGCACTCCATCTTTAATTGCCAAGGTTTTTTCTCAAACCTTATATTGTTTCCTCGCTTCAAGATCGATCCAAATTTAGCACTGATTTATAAAAACCTTGTAAGTGCCCCAACAAGTTGAGTGCCAGTTCAGTTGCTATAGAAATCACGGCAGTTGTCATAGAAACCACGTGATTGACAATTGTTTTTTTTCGCCTTTCTTCTTGAAAGTTATTTTTCCGTGATATTGTATCTTGCATTCGTTTAAAAGGCATTCATATTGACACGACTTTGTTCTCTAAAAACAAAACCAAGGTCAGGTTTACAAATGGTTATGGGAACAGAAAATGTTTTGTTGCAGAGATCTATCGAAAAATGATCTCTTCTCCCAAACGATTATTTTTTCGTGCAAACTCACCAAATCACCATTTGTGGGGTAGCAGAGCGAAGATAATTACTCAAATGACCTTGCTACAAAGGTTCCGCGTTCTACCTCTTTTCAATATTGTACCCGGAATCATTCAGTGACCTTTAATGTCAGCTACTCTTTTAAAGTGTCTACTGAAATCACAAAATATAATGCTACAATTTACAATGAGAAAATATTGAGATCGCCAGTTGCTGATTCAAATCAGTGCAAGATTGTATAATAGCAACTTTTTTCTGTTATTTATCTCTAAGATTGTGGGCTGTTTCCATTGTTTTTGATTTGTTTTTCAGCCGATATGACATCTTGTCGCAAGTATCAAGCGCTCTTTCGTAAAAGATTAATAAGTACAGATTAAACCTTTCCAATCCGATAGGTTGCGCAACACCCTGACTCACTGAAAGTCTGGCTCTCGGTTTTGAGAGTGAAAATAAATGAAAATGAAAGTCTGTGTCAACTTGTGAAATCGTAAAATATGTCCATTCAAATGAACGCTATTGGGCTTAAGGTGGTTTTAACTTTTGAGTCTATGGATGAAATCCTAAAGTGTGACCATTCAAATGAAAGCTACTGAGCAGTACTTTCCTGTGGTGCTGTTTATTATGCTGTACAAGGTGGTTCTAACTTTTGAGTCTGTGGATGAAATCCTAAAGTGTGACCATTCAAATGAAAGTTATTGAGATGTACTTTTCTGTGGCGCAGTTAATTGTGCTGTTTGAGGTGATTCTAACTTTTGAGGCTGTTGGTGAAATCCTGTGCGACCGTTCAAATAAAAGCTAGCTACTGAGCAGTACTTTCCTGTGGTACTGTTTATTATGCTGTACAAGGTGGTTCTAACTTTTGAGTCTGTGGATGAAATCCTAAAGTGTGACCATTCAAATAAAAGCTACTGAGCAGTACTTCAAGTGAAGTTGCGCAACAAGCTGCGTCATCGTGTATGGTTCCAACTTTGAGTCTGAATGAGATCATAAAGTGTGACCATTCAAATGAGAGCTTTTGAGAACCATTCAGTGTTGTGCGCTTCACTTTCTATCTTTTTTTCCGTTTCAGTTTAATCGGAGATGCGTCGTGACTGTAGTCAATAAATCTTGAAAAGTACACCATACGTTTTGTATTACATCCTAAGCGCAAAATATTTAAAAATAATCGTGTTTTTATATCGGCAAGAAGCTGTTAATAGAGCACGGCTCTAGCAAAGATAGAAATAATATCGCGCTTGCGCACCTCATGACCCCTTCCGTTTGATCATGTAACTGGAAGTATAAGCAGACTAACTGACCATTTGCCGGATCGATGCAGATGATATCTGCATGTTTGTTTTCTCTCGCTTATACTGAGCTTAACCGGCGTGTAATAAAGACTTATGTGAATGAATTTCAGGCCCATAAAAGTATTTATTTATCGAAATGCAGTATTTAGTACTGCTACGTTACAATGATTAACTGGAAGGTCGTCACAGGTTTGTTTTAATTCAAGATTTGCTGTTTGAAAGAAGACTTAACTACTCTTTTACTTAGCACCAATAGGGGAATCTTTGTTTACCATTTTTGCCTCATTAGCATATGCGCCTCGTTTTCTAACCAACCTGCAAAAAGATAAACTCTGAATATTGAAAGGGCATAGCACAATAAGCTTTCTCTGGAAATTTGAGCCCGATATACTAGATGCATTTCGTGCATTGCTGTTTTAAAAACTCAAAATTTTACAAAGAATGTGTGGCTCATTAGCGCTTTTGCCACTCAACAGTTTTGCAGTTTTTAAGAGCAGATATTTCCTGAAATATTGCATGAAAAAAGCTAAAAATTGCATATATTACTAAGTTCAACAAGTTCTTTCAAGTAAATTCGTATTTAGCACGGTGCCTTCTCTACTTAAATTCGTATGCTAACGAAGCAAAATGTAAACAATGACGTCAGCAAAGATCGCCCTATAAAAGGTCTCCTTATTTGAATGGTCACCTCATTAAAATTTCATCTGCAATCCAAAACGCATGCTCAAGGCTTCCGCTGTTCGATACTTGCGTCTGCAAATCCAATATGGCGTCTAAAATGGCGCCCCTGTCTAGACCTGAAATGCAACCTCCGTTTTCTCCGAAACCTGCTAACAGTCGACTCTCATTTTTTGGAATTGTTTATAACAGTATTTTATCTACTAGTTGACTTCAAATGAATGCAAGTATATTCTTACCTCTCAGCCAATTGTACTACCTTAAAAGTTACTTCAGTTTAGGTTCATCCACAGAATTAAATAAACTTTAACTTTAGCACCAGAGGTAAAAACTAACTAGCTTTAACTGCAATAGCTTTCGTTTGAATGGTCAAAAGTTAGGATGCTATTTATAGCTTGATTCAGGGACAGACGTAGGACAGTATTTACAAGCACCTCTACAAGTCCACCGTCTACCGATAAAATGCTATTTTTGTAGTGTTAAAAGCCTTCTCCTAATGCACTGAGACATTGCTGCAACGCAATATGTCCTCTGTGACATAACTATATACTTGAGAGTCTGGATGCAACACATTAAAATTAATGGGATATTACTTGCCTAACTTGTTTCAAACTGGTCTTACTTGTTTTCAAATGTAAGGAACGCGGAATCAAATACGTTGTGTTCTTCCTTACTTACTTGATTGCTTACATCGAAACAAGCAGGAAAGATGGCAGTTTGTTGGTTACCAGCAATTGATATTAATGCTGTGCTAAGTCATAAAACGTTGTTTTTGGCTGGTGGAGACGGCGAAAGTCGCCGATAAACATATTTTTAAAAGTTGTTTCTTTGTAGCGATAAATTAACTAAGTAAACTTGAAAGTTTTTTTTACATAACAGGGGAACCCCACGAGATAATTTATGAAAACGCTTACAATGCCTTTGTCCTGTTTTTCCAGACCATTTTAGTGCCTTTAAAGAAAACTATGTGAAAGCTAATAATGCTAGAGCTTTTCGAATCTTTTCGCTGAATATTTCAGGGGCAGAAAATCTTAGTGAAAGTATCTCTCGAATTTACTACAAATGATTCCGCGTTCCTTACATTTGAAAACAAGTAAGACCAGTTTGAAACAAGTTTGACAAGTAATATTTCACCGGCTTCCCGAAAATCCTAGCTGACTTTATTTCGTACCCGAAACAACATCTTTTGTCCCGTCGAAAACAAATGGCGTTAAATTTTGCGATTTTACAAAAGTTTGAGACGACGTTTCACTTAAGAGAAAACTCTGAGTTTTAATTTAATTTATTTCGAATTTTTAAGGCGATTAAAGGCTCGTTAACACATGCGATTTTTGATGCGATTTTTGATGCGATTTTTGTCGCGCTCTCCAATGCAATTTTTTTTCGCATGTGTCAACGGGCGGCGATTTCAGCGTGACTCGGATGCGATATTTGCTGCGATTTCCCAAAAATCGCCGCCAAGTTGCATCAGGTTTCGAACATGTTCGAAACCTCTGCGACATCGCGCGACAAATCGCCTCCAAATCGCACTGAAATCGCCGCCCGTTTACACATGCGATTTGAAGAAGCAACTTGCGCACATGGCTTTCCACCGAAATGATTTGTTGCGTGCTGGTGAAAAACAAAAACAGTGCAACACCGCGGTCTCATTGGTGCTGTTATGTTTAGAGCCTGCTAAACTCCGAATACATGCAGTGGGGGATTTATGTTTGCTTTGCGCATCACCGTTTTATTCCTAGAATCGAACCGCTGTTCTGTGTAGTATAGTTATAGGTTTTGAGCGCGTGAATGAAGCCCCATGCAAGCGCGAACCCGCGTAGGTATGACCATTCAAATGTTGGTATTTGATTGTTTTGTAATGTCGTTCCAATGTTTGAACGTTCTCTGGATGAAGGCGAGTCTGTAGATGGAATCGATACAGTGTGACCATTCAAATGAAACGTACTTTATTATACTGTACAAGGTGATTCAAACTTTTGAGTCTGTGGATAAAATCTCAAAGTGTGACCATTCAAATGAAAGCTAATGAGCAGTACTTTCCTGTGGTACTGTTTATTATGCTGTACAAGGTGGTGCTAACTTTTGAGTCTGTGGATGAAATCCCAAAGTGTGACCATTCAAATGAAAGCTAATGAGCAGTACTTTCCTGTCGTACTGTTTATTATGCTGTACAAGGTGATTCAAACTTTTGAGTCTGTGGATAAAATCTCAAAGTGTGACCATTCAAATGAAAGCTAATGAGCAGTACTTTCCTGTGGTACTGTTTATTATGCTGTACAAGGTGGTTCTAACTTTTGAGTCTGTGAATGAAATCCTATAGTGTGACCATTCAAATGAAAGCTATTGAGCAGTACTTTCCTATGGTGCTGTTTATTATGCTGTACAAGGTGATTCTAACTTTTGAGTCTGTGGATAAAATCACAAAGTGTGACCATTCAAATGAAAGTTAATGAGCAGTACTTTCCTGTGGTACAATTTATTATGCTGTACAAGGTGGTTCTAACTTTTGAGTCTGTGGATAAAATCCTAAAGTGTGACCATTCAAATGAAAGCTACTGAGCAGTACTTTCCTGTGGTACTGTTTATTATGCTGTACAAGGTGGTTCTAGCTTTTGAGTCTGTGGATGAAATCCTAAAGTGTGACCATTCAAATGAAAGCTACTGAGCAGTACTTTCCTGTGGTGCTGTTTATGATGCTGTACACAAGGTGATTCCAACTTTTGTGAGTCTGTGCATCGGATCCTAAAGTTTGGACATTGTGCAAAAAGTTACTAAGCAGTACTTTTGTGTCGGTGTATAGTGCTGCTGTTTATTATGCTGTACAAGATGTTGAGTGTAACTTTTGAGTCTGCGGATGAAATTCTAAAGTGTGACTGACTGTTATTAAAGCAGCTTATTATGCTGTACAAGGTGGCTCTAACTTGTGAAGTGTGACTGTGTGACTGTTAAAGTAAAAGCTGTTATTTAAAAGGAGTTTAACATGCTGTATAGTTAAGGCGTTTCTAACTTTATTATACTGCACAAGGTGGTTCTAACTTTTAAGTCTGTGGATGAAATCCTAAAGAGTGACCATTCAAATGAAAGCTATTGAACAGTACTTTCCTGTGGTGCTGTTTATTATGCTGTACAAGGTGGTTCTTACTTTTGAGTCTGTGGATGAAATCCTAAAGTGTATCCATTCAAATGAAAGCTACTGAACAGTACTTTCCTGTGGTGCTGTTTATTATGCTGTACAAGGTGGTTCTAACTTTTGAGTCTGTGGATGAAATCCTAAAGCGTGATCCATCAAATGAAAGCTCCTCAGCAGTACTTTTCTGTGGTACTGTTTTATTATGCTGTACAAGATGGTACTAACTTTTGAGTCTGTGGATGAAATCTTAAAGTGTGACCATGCAAATGGTAGCTTTATCAGCAGCTTTTTCCTGTGCGCTACTGTTTATTATACTGTACAAGGTGGTTCTAACTTTGAGTCTGTGAATGAAATCCTAATGTTTGACCATGCAAATGAAAGCTATTGAGCTCTACTTTCCTTTGGAACTCGTTGTTTCTTCTTTTGAGTATTTTAAAAGGAAATTTGGCATTATGAATATTGAATTTGCCTTCCCTTGGCAGTAAAAACCTACCCCCGAGCAAGCTTCGTTTGCAAGCGTGGACCGCAATGCGTGCAGATATTTCAACTGATCCTTTGAAGATTGTAACCTCCTTTGGTGGAAATACATTACACTGATCGGTGGTTGGCAAGCAGACGTAGTTCATAATTAGTGCAGTATAATTAGAAAGCATGTTGTACTAATTTGATATTGTAAAGGAATGTTGTCTGACAAAATAAAGTGAGACAATGAAGTAAAGAATTAGATATTGATAGTCTACACGCAAATTAAAACAGTAGCTGTTGTTGAGAATGCCCAACCCCCGCCACTTAGCGTTAAAAAGGTTTTCACTTTCGCTGTAGCAACATTTGCTCTTACTCAATTTACCGTTCCTTTTACTGCATGAGTCGACCAGCTTAATTTGCCATTGCTTTGGATTTTTTGTCAATCGGTATATTTTGCGTCGAGTGGCTATTTCGCAATATTTGAGCTATTAATAGCTTTAATGATAGATAATGCCGAACTTGCATTACCTTTGACGTAAAATCTGCTCCTGAAATCGTGCACTTTTCCTGCGTTTTAAAAAGTGTCGCAAATTGAAAATATCTTTGGGTTTAGCTAAACAGCGGATTTTACTGACAACGGATAAGTGACCCAATCTCAAAATTAAATGTTTACGAAAAACTTTCGCCACCTCACCATCCAAAGTTACAACAAAGAGGTCACAAAGCAAAATGTAAGAGGAAAATGACACGCAATGAAAACTTCTGAATCACTGTCACTGCACGGATTAATTACTTTCGCGAAAGTGGACACTTTTTATTGTAACTTCACAATTGTTTGTCCTATATTTCAATATTCGAAGTGACCAAACAAATGACCGAGGCGGAAAATATTGTTTCAAACGTCGAAAAGAGATTTAATTTCTAATTAATTTTGATTGATTTCACCGTTTGAACTACGAACCGGCAAAGGCCACAATTTTAATCCACAATGAATACCTCAATCTTAACCATCTTTAGAGTCAACTATGGAGACATGTAGTGTTGTTTTAACTTTTGAGTCTGTCAATGAATTTACGGCTATGGTGTGACCATTCAGATGAAATCCCCGGATGAAACCTCTTCGGCAGTGCTTTTACATGCTACCATGTTTTTCAATGTGTTACAAAATGAAGTAACGTGGTTTTCTTCTTTTTCCTAAACTGAAAGCATAAAGTTCATCGTTCGTAATGCATTCACCCCGTCTAGACCTTGAAGCAACCTCTTTTACATGTAAAATAGAACAGTAATGCAGATCTGCACGTCTTCAGTCGGTTTAATAAATTCTTGTTCAAAAATCCATTGTTGGAAACCAATTAAAAACCGAGACAGACACTTAATCAAAATTAGTTTCCCTCAAGACAGTTACTAGTGTATCGGACGTTTATTGTAAAATAGTTCGCAAAGTATGTCGCTTGAATTATTATTAGCATTATTAGTATTTTATTTTTCGTAGCACCTATATTTCCTGTTACAAGTATTGTTTATGTAGTAAAACAGCCGGCGAAAGAAATTATTATACGACATAGTATTCTGGGCTACATTCTAAAGTGCAAATAGGCGTCAAAACGAGTGTAAATATTGATTCGTTTTTACACTCTTTTGACCGCGCGCTAGGAAAAACACTTTTAAGTAATGCTCCACATAAGAACGATAGCAAACTCCATTTTTCTGCGGCATTGGCTCTTTGCCACATAGACTATCTTTGATTTCAAGAATAGAGGAGGAGCTGATGGTTAATAATTATATTTCATTATAAAAATAAAGAAAATCCATTTGCGTCAAATAAATTTTAGGAAATGTTCGTCCTTAACCAATCATGCAGAATAGCAGAAGACAATAGCTAATTATTTTGCTTCTTTGATGAAGTTCCCCAAATACAATATCTTTTAAAAATTGCATGTTGTGCGATTGGGTCTCAAATTACTTGAAACCTTAAAAAAATTAGACAAAATGCACACCTTAACTTTTTAGCGATTTTTTAGTCTAAGCCAATGAGATCACTAGTTGTAACAATGAAAAAAAGTTGACATTCCATCGTGTATTGCCGTTCAGCGCTATCCTTCTTATGCGGATTATTACTTAAAAACTTAGATTTATGAGAAGATGATTAACGGCTCGAAAAATAAAACAGACTCGTACAAATACTAGCTAAACTGTAGAATACCCGGCCACTTATTTGCATCCTGTTGAATAAGAATGGATACTTTTGTTTTCAAATTTCTCCTTCTATAAAACTTTCAGGGACATGTAAATAAGTTGCCGGGTATTCTAAAATCGCTCCAAAATACAGTACTCAGCCGTATTACGCAAGTTTACGCCGAATAACCTCTAGCTATTTCACTCTATTTCTCAAGATCAATATACTGTAATAAATACATTGAATATGACATGTGTATCTGTGAAAATTGATTATTGTGCGACAACAAATGAATTAAAAGAAATACCTGAAATATTTGATATGGAGCAAGTCGGTTCAGTATTCGAGGATAATTGCAGTAATCAATTTTCAAGTAAAATTTAAATTCGGACATTTACGAGCTACTAAGCTACAATTATTCAAATCTCCTAACTGTCAGATGAAAGGGTGATGAAATATAAAATATAAACTAAATGAAAAGAAGAAATAGCAACTAAATTGACAAAATAACGGCTCAGTAAAAAACTCACAATTTCACTAAATTTTGATTTCTTGACCGCCTGCCGCCGCCTGTCACAAAAGCAAATTTGAATCAGGATGATGAACTGTAAATCCACTTTCATCCTTGTAATCCTGCACTTTTTCTCCAAACTTCTGCTTCTGTTTTGCTCTATAGAATCTTTTTATCCAATTTAGTTGTATAGTATTTGGTGATACTGACATGTTTGACATACAACATAGAATTTATGAAAGCGGAATTTAGAAATTTTGGCGGACATGCTGTCCAAATCAAGCTATTTTTTATCTTAAGTACAACCGGTGATTAATGTTTGATTTGGGTTGAGTTATGAAGTGTCTTTCATTAAAAGCTCTATTTAAAGCTAGTACTAATGGAGTATATTGATCTGCAATTTCTTGATTTGATTTTAGATGTAAAATATACATAAAACTGATACAAAACTTTTAACGTAAGCAATCGAGGGCTTGTTCCCGTTGAAATATGCTGTATTGGTATAAATCTACTAAAAATAAATATTCTATTACAAATTCCGATTGGCTCTGGTACTTGCCATCTGCATGTATTTTGTTGTAAATACTGATAGTTCACTGTTGTAATGGCCTGCACGCAAGTTCTCTCGAAGGAGAACTCGGGAAGAGCTAGCTCGCAGGCTATGGCTTATAGTAGCGAAGCGTTTCTCGACTTCGGGGGTTTTAAATTTATGTGGGTTTACAAAAATATAATCTATGCCAAATGTAAACATATTTTTACTGAATCGTAAAGAAAGCAATGCACCTTCAATGTGTTGCAAAATTAAGAAAACCTTTTATTTTAGAGGAGTTGTAATTTTAATTTTTACGAAATTGTCAGACTAATCGGTCACGTTTTCTACGATTCGGGTCTAAAACGAACTTCAACTCAAGAGAGAACAAAGAGAAACATCAATGAATAAGATGACATTGTTTACGCATGACTGCATGAGCCAAGAATTTCTTAGGTCCGAAAGTAAGAGAAATTTATGTCAAGAAGAAATAAGAATTGCTATACTGTATTTCGACAACGAAGTAGCCCTCTAAGTGACTCTCAGAGCAAAGAATCGAGTGGGCTCCTTTCAAAAATAGTTTCAAATAATCAAGTTTCTCCTTGCAATATCAGTGCTTAGTCGATCTGAGCGATCATGAAAATTTAGCTTCAATGTTGATGGTAGATTAAACCTGTATTATGCGGACACCAGCTGCTTGGGTCCTTTTGCATTTTCTTCCCATATTTACTGTAAAACGAACTTTAATTCGGCGGACCCCTCTATCAAGCGGACACTAGCGAGGGTCCGGACGGCGTCCGCTTAAGCCTGGTTTTCTTATGTCGGGAAAATCCCAGACGATCAGGGATTTCGCTGTCTCCCTACCGTCCCAGATTTTGCCGACTTATGAAAACACTTATTCGTAGATATCATCCCAGATGGTCGGGGACAAATCGGGAAAATCGGGAGCGTTTCTATTTTCCCAACGCGTCCCGGTTTTCTGCGATGATCGGCGATTTTTCCGACATATCGGCAAAATCTGGGACGATTTCGAACAGCAAAATCCCCCATCGTCTGGGGTTTTGCCGGCATATGAAACCCAGGCTTTAATACAGGTTTCACTATGTGGGTAATCTATACGAAGGAAAGAAATAGAAAACGCCCACGCACAGCCTAGATAGTATATGCGTACATCGAGTTATGACACGCGGGAAGTTGCTAAGCACCAGTGAGACGTAATAGTCGCTCGAGGCGATAGTTGAGAGCGACATTAGCTTCTTGAGAGACTCCCATTTCTTTTATAGCATAACATGAAGACAAATCAAAATTGCCGGCTAAACAAGCTGCGTGACGCGAGCGTGCTTCCCACGGGCAAATAGATGACGCGTATCAACCAATCAGTGCGCGCGCTTTCCTTGAGTCGTGTTATAATTATATTTGAGGTAAAATAAAGGAGTTACAAGTTGTGTTTTAGGTATTAAAACTATGCACCATTGTGATAAAAAAATAGGATAATTATGAAAGAGTGAGGGACCTCCTGGCGAAGTCTTGCCGCACGTGTAAACTGTATGTGAGTACTCCCCCCCCCCCCCCTTCTCCGATCTCCCCCTTCTACCTCCCCCCGGGGGGTCCTTAACACGTGCACGACAGTCTGAATGCAGGTATCAGGTATTCAATTTTGGTTCAACATTTTGGCCATTTCCCACATGCTATTTAACCCGTTGACACCTGGTTGAGAAAAAATTGCATTTTAGAAAGTTTCTAAATTCCGTTCAGTAAAATATTAAAAATTTGATAACACCAAACAAATGTACTGCTCTGTAGCTTTCATTTGAATGTCATCCACAGACTTTAAAGTCCGAGCCACCTTATATAATAAGTCTAATAAACAGCACCACAGGAAAGTACTGCCTTCATTTAAATCGTCACACAGTAGGATTTCGTCCACAGACTCAAAAGTAAGAACTACATTCAAGGCTCGCGGTTTTTTTCGTTTGTTGTAATTCAACCCAATTTTTTCATGACATTAGCTGACATTCATTTTTTTTTCCACTCCCAATAGTGGCAAGTACAAAAACGAATGAAAACCGGTTCCAAATTCAATTTTATAAAATATTGGAAAAGTCACAGCGCCATTAGAAAGTACTGCTTAACAGCTTTCATTTGAATGGTCACACTTTATGATTTCACCCACAGACTCAAAAGTTAGAAAGAGCCTACATGACCTACATAAAACCGACTGAAGTTTCATATCTAATCTAAGAGTAAAGCTGGTCATAAAACCTCGTTTCCCAGCTTTTGCTCATTTACCCCATTCATGTTCATTTAAAGTCCACAGAAAAAAATATCATCAGCTAAAAATACACCATGAATTAGAGCTGACATACCGTTTTTCGTTGCGAAGAATATTCGGCGGCAAACGTATTGCTCGTCTGTATTACCGAAGCCAACTGAATTTACTGTAACACTGCCTCGTGTCGTGAATTATATTTTAAAAGTGATTTCAAAAAGAAACGGAAGAAGCAGGGAAACTAGTGTCACTTTCACGGACCCCTGCCGTTTTTTCCCGTTTTAAAATGTTAGTTCTGCACGCAAATTGTTCAAGCGATTCAGCGGCCCGTTTGTGAAGCCTTTTGCGTGATTCCAGCCTTTTCCTTTTGCTCCGAATGCAGTGGCGCGTGTAAAATTGAAAAATATATCTGTTTATTGTATTTTTTAAATTGAAAACATCTAATAAATGTTACCGAGGACACAGACGTTTTCATTTAAAAAATGCCTTTTTCATAGTGGATTGTCTAAAGCAAAAATCAGTCGAAAAATATCAATAATTAAGCTCTTAAAATTCGACTTAGATGTTTCACACCGGAACCGCACAAAGCACAGGGGTTCATCGTGTGAAATGCTATTATGAAACTCCCGTCTTCTTTAAAAAATTTTCGTAATTTTTCTTTTTTTTTTTCCATCTCAAATCTATAATATCTACTAAAACTTAGGAATATCAAAAGCTAGCGCTATTGATAGCTTCCTGACACGTGTGTTAAAGAGTCAAAGAAACCTTATTACAACTTGATTAATTGCCTTCGTTGCACACCGTATAATTTTTCAATCATCGGCTCTTGCACTCCAGTGATGAGTTAATCCTTGCTGCTTATTCGCACACTTCAACAGCTTAGTAATAAAGCTCTTTAATCTCCCTCTACTTCTCTCTGACGATAAGATTAGAATATTGATATCTCCTTCGTTACATCCGATATAAAGAAGCATTCTATCACATGCAGTCGATTTAAAAATCTCTTTTTCAATGCATCCGCCTTTCTCGAGTGGGATTTCGTTGAGGATTTTTTAGCTGTTGTCACTGGTTTGCGTGATGTTTGTTTTTCCAATCGATATGTTTGTTTTAGTGATTTAAATGTAGTAAACTAAATAGAGCCCTGGGTTTATTGTTTACTTAAGCATTTAATCCAGGCTGATTACCAAAACAGCTGTAACAGGTGCTTTTACTGTGTAAAAGTTCCTACAAAATGCAAAAGCAATACCCGTCATCTGCCCGCAGCTAAGGACAAACTCGCACGCACGAAAAAGAGTATGTTTGAAGTAGCCTTGCTGTTGGTTCAATAAAGCGTGTGTGAGGTCTTCGTTCGCTTTCTTAATTAGTCTTCAAGGTTTCACAAGTTTCAAGCCCTTGAAAAAATGACGTAGTATAACGTGAGTATAACCTAGATTAAGCTGTGGATGCCGAAATCCTGGGGTGCGAGCTTTGAAATGAAAGCTATTGAGCGTACATTCCGGTAGTACTGTCTTCAGTCATGATTTACAAGGTGGTTCCAACATTTAACCTGAGTCTCTGAGTGTTAAATATGATCCATTCAAATAAAAGCTACTGTGCTTTCAGTTTGTTGTGCATTGCAAGGTGGTTCTAAGTTTTCGGTCTGTGGCCGAGTTCAAAAGTCTAGATCTGACCACCACTGAAGTGAAATGGATAAAGAGCCGAGTATTTCCTGTGGTGCCGGCTTATTATGCTGTACAAGGAGTTTGTAATGTTTGACTGTGCATGAAATCCTAAAGTGCGACCATTCACTGAGTGAAAGCTATTGAACTGTTCTTTTCTGTGGTGCTGTTTCTTATGCTGTATACAAGAGGCATTTGTAACTTTTGACTCTGTGGATGAAATTTTAAAATGTAACTATTACAGTAACTATTCAAATGAAAGCTACTCAGCAGTACTTTCTTGTGGTACTGTTTATTATGCTGTACAAGGTGGTTCTAGCTTTTTTAGTCAGGAAGTGGATAATCCTAAAGTGTGACCAAGCTATTGAGCAGTACGTTTCTATATGGCATCGTTTATTATGCTGTAAAGGGTGGTTTTAAAGTTTTAAATCGTTGACTGAATCGCCTTATATTATATGACCTTATTCAAATGAAAGCGATGGCACTACTTTTCTCTGGCATTGTTTCTCAGGAATTATGATTCCTTTTTACTCGCTATTCTGACGCTTTGGGAAGTGAGCAGATTAAGCCAGCTCAGTCGCACACGACGATGGAAACTCACGCACTTAACCCTTTCACTTCCAGCTGAGTCAATTATGACATGTAGCGTGCCTATGCTGAGGCGGCGGAGCGTTTTGAAACGTCGGGGAAGCTCGTCGTACACCAAGCCAAGCGCATACTCCTACTCAAACTTCCCAAAATGTCCTTTACGTGGTTCGTTGGCACAAATAAGCAAACCTCTTTACAATCTTAACAGTGTCCAGTGTGTCCTAGACTGCACTGAAACAGTCGTATTTTTTGCGTTGGTCATACGAATGCGCGCGGTTTTTGAATGAAAGGTCTGGAGCGAGTGATATTATTTTCGGCAACGAAACCCTTTTACTACCAGACTGAGACATGTAGCGTGGTTCTAACTTTTGAGTCTGTGGACATAATCCTATGGTGTGACCATTCAAATGAAACCTCTTCAGCAGTACTTTTTCATGGTACCATTTGTTCTAACTTTTGAGTCTGTGGATGAAATCCTATGGTGTGACCATTCAAACGAAACCTCTTCAGCAGTACTCTTGCATGGTACCATTTGTTCAAACTTTTAAGTCTGTGGATGAAATCCTATGGTGTGACCATTCAAACGAAACCTCTTCAGCAGTACTCTTGCATGGTACCATTTGTTTTCAATATTTTACGAAATGGAATTTGGAATTTTTTTCTTGAATTTTGATTTTTGGCACTCTTGGCAGTTAAAAGTTAAAAATAAGAGGCCTTGATTCATACACAGTCGAGTGTGAAACCTAAGCACAACGCCAAATCTTTAATGACCATAGTGAATCTTTCCCTTGTTGCAATTTCTTTTCATCGGTTTTCCGTTACTTTTCTTTACGAACCCGGCATCAAACTGATGAACGCTCACAATAGCAGCCAAACTTGAACGTAAAGGCCCGGCCAAACGAACGCAACATTTCAACGCAACATCTTGCGACATTGTTGGCGCAACGTGTTACACGCGTTTGGTCACCCTGCAATGTTGGATGGTGTTGGATCAAGTTTGAAAATGGTCAATTTGATCCAACACCATCCGACAAGCAGGGTGGCCAAACGCGTGTCAACACGTTGCGCGCAACAGTGTCGCAAGATGTTGCGATGAAATGTTGCGTTCGTTTGGCCAGGCCTTAAGAGAAGTGAACACGTGTTATAAATCAAATAATGAAATGGAAGCTGTACATTTTTGCTAATCAAATGCTGATGAACTTCGGCGGTTGAACAACTTTTATTTCTATGCCGGAAGCGACAGGTAAAAACTCTGAATTTGCTTTGTTCCAAGGTCAGATGAATTGAACTGGTCTTTCTTTCTGGTGTTAGTTTACTTCAATTTTATTATTGACTTATTTCTTTTTAGGCTAAAGTGTCCATTTTTTATGTCAATCGTTCTTTCAATGTTATTGTAAAACGCACACTTTTTGTTTTCAAAGTTATCGTTAACCCCGATTTTTTTCGTCTCCTTAGTTACACTTAGTTTGTTTTTCTTGAAAATGAAAAGAGCACAACCTATTGAATTATTTAACGGTATAATTCACGTTTCCGAAATCCATAACAAGCGGAAGGGCGACAATTCCTTTCAACAGCAACATAAAGATGGTTTATAAAGTCGTTCATCTGGGATACAAGTTTGAACTAAAACAATCAGCCCATTTTTTGTAAAATATCGAAAAATAAACAAAACTACAGGAAACGTAGCGCAACAAAATTAACGACAGGTATGTTACACAAAACAACTTGAGTAAAATTCGTGTTTTTGTGTTGCAAGTTTTTGAAGCTGATTCAAAAACTCCGCAACGCAAAACTTGCGAAGAAACTAGTCCGCGCACCCATGTTGCGCTAAAAATCGTCGTTGCGAATCGTCTCGTGTAACATCCACCTTTACTGTCCAAGGTTGAATGTAAGAATGAAAGAATTAACGACCCACTTCATGAACAGTAATTTAAATTAACGAGATTGTAAAGCCGCAGAAATTCGTGATACTGTTTTTCAGATTTTTCTAACAAATAATATCTGTAAGTATTAATTGAAACATGAAAACTTATCTTTTGACCGTTTGTTAAATTTTGACAATCCATATACTTTAGATTTTCGACTTTTACTCCCAGAGTCAATTATGGAGACATGTATTGTAGTTCAAACTTTAGATGTGGATGAAATCCTATGGTGTGACCATTCAAATGAAACCTCTTCGGCAGTACTTTTCTATGGTACTATTCGGTTCTTCATTATTTTACAGAATGAAATTTATGTTTTTCTTGCATTTTGATTCTTGGCACAGCTTCGGAGTTAAGGGTTAAAGTACAGATTTATTTGTCTCATGAATATTTTATTTGAATGTATTGTCCCAGTAACTTCCCACGTGTTATGTTTGTCTTTCTTGGCCTGCGGTCAATAGGGAAACAAGAAACAAGCATTTCAATAGACGAAAAAATTCTCTCACGTTTCCGAAATCTATGGAGGACGGAAGGGCGAAGTTTCCTTTCAACGGTACATTAAAGTAGTTAATTGATGGTGTCGGTCGATTGCTATGGATACGGTTCCCAAGTTTGAAACTTCAAATAAGCTAGCCCTTGTTTTGTGGGCAGTCGAAAAACGCTACATGTCCATTTGAAAAATATACTGCATAATCATGAGCCAGAATAACTTTCATTTGAATGCTCACACTTTACTTTAGGATTTCATGCACAGACTCAAAAAGTTACAACCACTTTATACATCAAAATAAACAGCACCACAGGAAAGTTCTTTAATTTTTAATAGCTTTCACCCACGCAATAACAGTGTAAAAGCTTGAAGTACGTTCTACAGCATAGTCGGAAACAAATCATACAATTAAGCTATTATTGTACAGAACACGAAGGCCATGAAAGCACTAAAGATTTTATCCACAGATAAAACTTTCAAATGAAGAACGACTTCATACAGATGACCGTCTAGGAACAAAAGGCTTAATTCAACAACTGATTAAAAAACAACTTCTTTTGTTCTTAAACCTCAATCAGCCGTTACCAATCTTTTTTTAAAAATATGCCTTCCGGCAAAAACACACAAAACCAAAACAAATTCACCCTGAACCTTCGTCAAAAAGAAACGGAACTGATCCCACTTTCATTGTTGAAGATCGTTTCCTTCCCTTTTCACTTCGAAAAGTAGTTTTGTCTAGACATTCTTTGGTGGTTTCATTGAGGTAAAGAGATGTTTTTTCCTCTGTATTTCTATAGAGTCAAACACCGCGCCACGTCAATTTAGCTTTTGATTACACCACAGGGAGCCCATACAATCTGTTTGCGTAACATAATGACCGGTTGTAATTTTATAAGAAATGTATGAGATTTACCTAAATTTCATATTATGGCGACGTATCGCCAAATATATGTACTGATCAACGCTAAATAAACGTCATACATTGTTGCAAGTTTGGTTATTGTTGTAATGGTTTCTGGTGACCTGTTCTTTCTTTTTTCAAAAATTATACGAATTTAATAACATACAATATGTTGCTGTTACACAGAATGTTAATACAATACTATATGATTGTAATAGATTTCATTGTCAAATTTACGTACAGATAAATATGTCGACTACTTACATGGATGTTAACTTCAATAAAATGCTTGAAACGTTAATTTTTCAACAGTCGTATGCACAGTATTTATATTCAATAAACATCTCATAAACAGGTTATCAAAAGCGGGGGCAGCCATAGTGAACACTATTTCTAGTTTGTATATACGAATCAAATCTCGACTTAAACAGCCGAGGTGCGCAAGGTGGTTACTTTTAGGAGTGCCGTGCTATATAGTGAAAAACAACCGTATTAGCGCGCGTTGAAATAGCGAATTAATGTTGCGATCATATTGCGAATAAAAATGTCATCTTGAGAGAGAACGATGAATATTTTCGAGTATCTTGTGCGCGGCTGTTCAAACCCGCAAATGTGTCGACTTCATTTAGACGAAATCATGTTTTGCGCTCGTTGCCAAAATGTGTTTGAACAATTTTTGAGTGCCATTTCATTCTTCTATAACTTGTAAAATATGAATTTTTAAACTTAAGTTTGTAATTTGCAGACGCAATTTGACGACATTAACTTCTTGTTTGACTGTTCACAGCCTCTCTATTTTCTCAGAGTCCGTCGAGAAAACGAGAGCTGCCGGCGAGCGAAGCGAGAGGACTGGAAGTGAGGGCGAGCGCGGAGCGCGAGAGGGTGGGGGGCGGGTAAGGTGGGAGAAGGTGAGGGAAGGTGGGGGGCGCTCCGCGCTCATACACCGCGTTCGCTTCGCTCGCCGGCAGTTCTCCTTTTCTCGACGGACTCTGAGAATATAGAGAGGCTGTGAACAGTCTAGCGCGCGCTAAGACAGTTGTTTTTCGCAATATGGCGCGACATCCCTAATTGGGTAAATCACTGCATTATCATTTGTTACGTCGATTGAACAGTTTTGCAGCTGGATTTGGTTCGCCACATAGAGAAAGTGCACATTGCCCAGAGAAAGGCGGTCGATTTGTACATTGTTATTAGAAAGACTGTAGCAGACAAAGACGAGCTTTTAACGCGAGGTATAAACTGGTAATTCATATGGGAGTCCATTCCGGTGAGAAACCATTTGGGTTTCTCGCCGGAATGGACTCTCATATGAATTACGAGTTTATACCTCGCGTTAAAAGCTCGTAATTCATATGAGAGTCGATTCCAGTCAAAGTGCACATTGACCAGAGAAAGGCGGACGATTTGTATATTTGTTATTGGAAAGACTGTAGCAGACAAAGACGAGCTTTTAACGCGAGGTATAAACTCGTATAATTCATATGAGAGTCCATTCCGGCGAGAAACCCAACAAATGAACGGTACGTACATTTGTTGGGTTTCTCGCCGGAATGGACTCTCATATGAATTACGAGTTTATACCTCGCGATAAAAGCTCGTAATTCATATGAGAGTCCATAACAGTCAAAGTGCACATTGACTAGAGAAAGGTGGACGATTAGTAAATTTGTTATTGGAAAGACTGTGGCAGACAAAGACGAGTTTTTAACGCGAGGTATAAACTCGTAATTCATATGAGAGTTCATTCCGGCGAGAAACCGTATATTTGTTGTTTTTTTTCGCCGGAATGGGCTCTCATACGAATTACGAGTTTGTACCTCGCGTTAAAAGCTCGTAATTCATATGAGAGTCGATTCCAGTCAAAGTGCACATTGACCAGAGAAAGGCGGACGATTTATTTCCAATATTTGTTATTGGAAAGACTGTAGCAGACAAAGACGAGCTTTTAACGCGAGGTATAAACTCGTATAATTCATAATGTATATAGTTAGCCTTAGCCTAAAAGCGTCGCCCTCTGAAGACCCTCTGAACACCCTCTGAACAAGCTTAACTAAGATGAAACTTAACTTAGGTGAAAGGTCGGAAGCACAAGAATTAAGATTGACGACCGGGCCATTTTTCAATTTTAGCAATTCTCAAAAACAGTATTACCCGACCGTCTGCACAGTACATTTAGACCGTACAAAAGTTCACAAAACAACTTTTTCTCCGTCTAGAATAACTATTACAACTATTTTCCGAATAAAATACACTGAGTTCTTGCTTGTCAAAAATTGCCCGAGAAACTGATTTGCAAAAATACACAAACATATTTGCATGAGGCGACGCTAGTATAAAATCAAAGTCTCGTTTTGTTTACATAAAATCGCTTTTCAATCTATGTAATGAATGAACAAACACAAAAATGGACAACACAATCTTCTTTCGAAAGATTTTATTCAAATCTCCATTAGTTTATCTTTAAAAGCAAAACGCATACCATTTATAGCGCATCGAGGCCGAGCCGTGTTTTCGATGAAATTCAAGAAATTAATACAACTGAATTTAAGCTACACGTTTATAAACAATTCTCCAAAACTAACGAGAACACAAACAAAAAGTCATATGAATTACGAGTTTATACCTCACGTTAAAAGCTCGTAATTCATATGAGAGTCGATTCCAGTCAAAGTGCACATTGACCAGAGAAAGGCGGACGATTTGTAAATTTGTTATTGGAAAGACTGTAGCAGACAAAGACGAGCTTTTAACGCGAGGTATAAACTCGTACTATTACCTTATTTGTTGTGTGTTGTCGTCCTTTTGCCGTAAAAGTGATATATATCGATATTTTGAGCGATTCAGAAGGATTCTGACTTCTGTACGTCTAAGAGAAGGACTCGGTTATTGTTTAACGGCGGCCAATCAGAAAGAGGCAATCAGCAGGACGGTTTCTGGCTGGCACAGCAAATTGTTAAATACGAATATCGACCGCTTGGAAAGTGTGGGATTTTTTTTTTCTTCGACGGCTAGCTCCGGGCCGTTTGGACGGATTTTCGATCGAGAGGTACGAGAAGAAGCGTGAATCTTTGGGCCTTTCTGTTGCGTGGTTTGAAAGCCGAGCGATGCGATTTTATGTGAAAAATCGCCTCGACGCTGGAGTCGTTAAAAAATCTCTTTCCACCCTTGTCCTTCTCTTAGACGTACAGTCAACGGCGAACTCAGAATCCTTCAAAATTGCTCAAAATATCACTTTTACGGCAAAAGAACGACAACACACAACAAATAAGGTAATTTAACGTTTATTTAGCGTTGATCAGTACATACATTTGGCGATACGTCGCCATAAATTATATGAAATTTAGGTAAATCCCATACATTTCCTATAAAATTACAAACGGTCATTACGATTACACAAACAGATTGTATGGGCTGCCTGTGATTACACCGAATGAAGCGGTTTCCGTGGTTTGTTCGTACGTAACTATCAATTGCTGATTAAAGTGCTACCATCACAAAGTGCTTCTTCTGACAAATTTTACACATTGAGGTAAATCTTTGAAGAAATTTTCACGTATACAAAGATTGCTTTCTTTTAGAAATATAGCATTTTACAAGTTTCACAGTTCATTAAGGTGGCTCCTAATAGTTTAAACATTCCCATCATGATACATCTATGATATTCAATCACAGCTACACCAGTAAAGTAAAAAGAAAACGTTTAGTACGGGTTTGTAAACACTTAACCAATGAACAAATTTAGGTGGGTTCGACATCAAAATTTGTTACCATGGCAACGTCAAATGAGGCCAAAAAGACCCCATTTTCAACCTTTTGAGGCTAATAACTTCAAAACTGCTAGGTGAAATTTTTTGATTTTTATACATTTTCGTCTTATAAACATAACAAACATTTGTGCCAATTTTGAAAAAAATCTGTACATAGGATTCAGAGATATGTAATTTTTACATAAATTTAAGGTAGCTCTGAACTCTATGTACAGAATTTTTAAAAAATTGTCGAAATGTTTCTCTTGCCAATTAAACAAGAATATATCGAAAACAAAAATTTTCACCGTGTAGTTTATAAGTTATTAGCCTCAAATGGTCCAAAATAGCGTATTTTTGACCTCTTTTCGCGTTACCATGGCAACGAATTATGACGTCATTTGGATACTACTTTGTTGACTGATAAGAGATTTACTGGTTTCAAGTAAAACAATTTTAGCCACACCATCGGACTAGCTGTAATGGAATGCAAAAGACGAGAGGGCTGAACAATATGGAGCCACCTTAAATTTAATTTGGTTCGGCCAGAAACACCGGAATTGTCAAATGTCACAAAAACCAATATTTTTTTGTTTCCATTTTTCAGAAGCTATAGAATTATAAAAGTGCCATCTTAATAGCCGACTAAAGATTACTTAAGATTTATTTCTGGTATCCGTTTTATGGCCTACATATTGGTGTACTGAAGAGGAACACAGCAAATGCATGTACTGATCAAGTCTTAAAATTTTCTGAAATTTATTTTGTCCCAGTTACTTTGTTCTGAAGGCTACAACAGAGCTGGATTCTTTACAAAAGTTTATTTTTACCTATTTTTAATGCCTTTGAGTTTGGATGTTTCATCAATGGAAGCAAACTTATTTTGACCTAGCGATGAAAACGTATTTCCTCGAATAATAGACGGGGCGATTATTAATATTATCACTCCAAACGAGGGCGATTGTTCGAGGGAAGGCGCGCGATTAATCGAGGGGGCGATTATTTAAAATATTGCTCACTGGAAGTGCAAGCGTCCTAATGTGCTAATTTGAGAGCGCCAACAATACATGAAACCTGTGCTTCTGTGACCTTTCTGTGATTGTACTGTAACAATGACTGAATTTTAAACTTGACTGGGAGGATTTGAAAGAAAGAGAGGGGATAGGGAGAGATTAATCGAGGGAGTTAATTATTTCAAATATTTCCACCAAGCGGTGGGGGGGGGGGGGGGGGGGGGTTAATCGAGGGACGGCTATTATTCGAGGAAATACGAAATACGGTATGTGAATCTTCCTACTCCCAGAAATACCCAAAACAAACTAAAAATAGTAATAAAATAATAATAGCAAATGTTAGTTTTTGTTCAGCTGAACTGATAAATAAACAGCGCGACAGAAAAGTACTCGTTCAGAGTAGGCAAATCATTGTGACGTCATTGTTTACATTTTGTTTCATTAACATAGTACTGTATTGTGAATTTACTTTCGTCCACACTACGGCTGGATAAATTTGAAAACTCAACTTTATTCTTACGGTTAGGTCCACGCTAATCTGGCTAAATTGTCCACCAAAAACGACCGAAAACGGAACTTTTCGGAACAATCTTCAATGAGGATAAATTTGGAAACGCCGGCTTTGTGTTTTAGTATGGACGGAGAACATTAATTTGAAAACGGAACTTTTCGAAAGCGCTCTCCAGTGTCTCCAGTGTGCCGGATAAATTTGAAAACTCCGCTAGGCGTTTTAGTGTGGGAACATTTTGAAAACGGAACTTTTCGAAAACGCTCTCCATTGTCTCCAGTGTAGATAAATTTGAAAACTCCGGCTAAGCGTTTCAGTGTGGACGGAAAAATTTTGTTGCATTTTCAAATTTAGGACGTAGCGTGGATGAGGCCTTAGAGAAGGCATCGTACTGAATACAAATTAAAGAAAGATTTACTCTGCTAAAGTGAAGGAAGTCCATTGTTAATAATCCTTCTCAATCTTCCTCAATCTTATAACAGCTCAATTTAAATTGACTATACAATCCGCAAATTAGAGAACCAAAACCAAATTGCAGTGAAAACGAGCCGGATACCAAACATGATCCCAATTCCATTTCATGATAAGTATAAAAAATATGCTGATACAGGGGCGGATCCAGGGGGGGGGGGGGTGAAATGGATGAATTTTCACCCCCCTTTTCTGAGACCCTTTCTTTCTTTTTTCTAAAGTATTTCTCAAATAAATAATATTTTATTAATATTTTATTAAAATCTCACCCCCCATTTCAAAATCCTGGATCCGCCCCTGTGATATCACCAAGAATCAAGCCAAGAAAATCGAGAGTATTCTGAAAGTCAAAAAGCCGAACCCTAAGATCGTAAATGAGCAATGCATGGTCTATCTTTTTCAATGTGGTCTATGTGATACAGACTGTGTTGGTCACACCAACCGACACCAAGATCAACGCGGCGTTGCTGAACACAGCTCACGGAATTCAGCCGTAGGAAAACACATTGTTGTAAGAGCAGCATGCAATACTAACAATACTGCAACTAAATTATATTTATCTGGGAACTTTTCGGAAGCCAGACTCAGTTTATTGGACGTGGGGTGTATGTTTTTAAATTAAAATTTCGCAGGAAAGAAATGCTTCGAAAAGACTGAGGGAACTTTTTGTGTGAGGCGAGCACTTTTATACTGAACACAAAGTAATGGCGACGTCAATACGTCCCCCTGGACCACTTACTGCACGGCGCGTATACATTGCGTTTAAAAATTGTCTTCAAATTATTAGAACACCATTTCAAATTTTTCGTAACTTATCGACTTCCGGTCAGTTTCAGAGTGGCTCTTGTTCGTGATTTTTCTGCTATCTTTTTTTATTATACATTAAAGCCGGTTTAAGCTTATCTGCATTCTTTCGACAGTCGACTGGCATCATTACTTTCGCGCATGAAAAATCTCTGGGCCTGCACTATGTATCCCCAATTTAATGTGGGAATGAAATCTAAACAAGCCTTTTAAAATCAATTTCCTGCCAAACTGAACTTTTAAAATTATTTTAACATTTCTTAGTCAACACGTTTACTGGTTTCCCAGGCGTGGTATTGACATAAAACAGAATAAATAATCTCAAATTTAGATCAAAGGTCCTGAAAGGTCGAACGCATTACCAATAAACCTCTGGATCGAGACTATTTCTTTACTTTAATGCTATTTTTACTATTTGGATTAGAACTTGCGACAACATGCCAAAGCGCTTAGACACTCGCAACTGTGTTGTTATCGTCGCTCTAGCAGCTTCAGTTGCGCTGTTTTTCTGCGTCAATGTTAGATTTCCGTCTGCTAAAAACTTGCTTTCAAAGTGTTTGGTCGTTCAGGGTGTTTCGCCAAAAACTTTAGCGCCACGAAGGAAGAGTTTGCTTATAGTCGGACAAGGACGATCGGGGACAAGTTTTGTGTCGAAGATGTTTGCGAATGGAAAACGAGTAAGTAATGAATTGAATGATGAACAACAAAATGTTGTAAACTCGTAACAATTCAGATACCACAATGATGGATGAGTTTATGTAGGAGCTCTTAATGGGCAACAGGTTTATTTAGTTGATGTGGACATGATCGGTGTTGTGTTATAACTGATGTCGAAGAAGATTATCCGAAAAAAAAAATGTGTGGTATTTAAGGGACATGTAATGCAATAACAACATTCCGCTTACCTTATTTCCATGTCATATGGCCAAATGCCACCAAATATAAGCGTCGATAGAGCAAACAGAAGCAGTAGTTTGGAGATAAAGTGCAGGATCGCAAGCATGGAAGTGGATTAGAGTTCATAAAATTTGATTTTCGTGACAGGCGGTCAAGAAATAAAAATTTCCATTCTGGCGGAATTTTCATATTTTAGCCGTTATTTCGTTTCCGAGTTTAGTTAATTTTCTTTTTTTACTTTCATCACTTTTGGGCGGTCGTTTCTTCCTATTTCAGTATAATAAAGTAAGCTTAAAGCAGCTCCTGACCATAATCGTGAAAATACGATATATCAGCCGGGAAACTTAATTGAATTGTACGGATTGTATGAAAAGGAAACTTAAAGCAGTGCGACAAAAATGACTTCAAATTTAATACTTTTAGGTAATATATCAAACATGAGACACAGTAGGGCCATTTATACGACAGAAAATAAGACGCGTCTTATCTAAGACGCGACTTATATAAGACACGAATCGATCGTATAAATAGTTCAAAATAAGCATTCGTGTCTTATTTTAGACGCGACTTAAATAAGACGCGTCTTATCTTAGAACAGGGTTTTCAGCTGTTCTTATTTTGTCCGCGTTTTAAATAAGACGTGAACTTCCTCGTATAAATGCTTTCGCGTCCTAAATAAGACGCGAACAACAAGTGCGCCGTATCAAAAATAAGACGCGAACCATTTATACGTGATCTTCGCGTCTTATGTTGGACGCAAACGTATAAATGGTACCCTTCGCATCTTATTTAAGCCGCGTCTTAGATAAGACGCGTCTTATTTTCTCCCGTATAAATGGCCCTAGTGTTTCATCAGATTTCCAAACACCGCGAAGTGGGTTGAAAAACGAGGCGCAGCCGAGTTTTTTTAACCCACTTCAAGGTGTTTGGAAATCTGATGAAACACTGTGTCGAATGTTTGATATTACTTCTCAAACAAAATGATTTTAGAAGGAGAAATTAAGGATGCAAAAATGAGAAGTGTTTCAACTGATTTCCAAACACTCATTAAACATTAATTTCCTTTGTATTTTCATCATGAATTATTAAGTGTGGTTCTAACTCACTTCCGCGCATTTGGTTGCCTGTTCTCTCCAGGGATATTATTTGGCGCATCCATGTGGGACATGTGGAAGTACTAACTACCATTATTATTCGACATAGCATTCCAAAGTGCAAATACGCATCAAAGGGAGTGCAAATATGACTCGTTATTACACTCTTTTGACCGCGCGCAAGGAAAAAATTAAAACTGACTCGTAAAAAGATTCAGCCGTATTAAACAACTTCACGCTGAATAACCTCTGTTATTTATTTACTTCCCTGTCATGTTATTTATTATGCTGTACAAGATAAGTTGTTGGCTAAATTCTACCTCTGGATGAAATCTTACACACGCATAAAATGATAATTATTTGATGCAAGACTCTTGTTCGAAGATCTTTGAAGTCATTTTTGTCACACCACTGGTGACTGTTGTTCATAGAATTTAATGGTCTGACATTTTTTGTCGAATTTTTCTTATTCGGCATCAGTTGAAAAATAAAAATTAAATCCTGACAAAATGCTCTTAGAGCAGCGAGATTTAAATATCAAGTGATTTAATACTCAAAAGAGGAGAAGAAGTCATGATCACTTTTACCTGAGTCCGACCTCTCTCCGGCCTCTCTGAGTGACACTCACGTAAGCGGACGGCCTAAACTCGGCTTACGGCCACCTTGATAAAACCCTGTTTGAATGCTACTCTTTACGAAAATCATTACCGTAAGCGGCCAGCTCCAGTTACGGACATTTTTTCTGCTTCCCAAAGGTGTTCGCTTTCGGAAGTTTCCACTGTAATGATTTTTGCAAGACAAAAAGGAAGAACTTGAAAATATAAATGGCCAAATATTTAACGTTGCAACCATTTCCATAATTTTTACGTTTTCTTTGATACAAATGTTGTTTGACTTACTAAACTAAAAATACGTGATATCGACTCTTTCTGAACTAATGCGATCATACATCACAAAAGATATCGGATTATTTTTCGCCTTTTTTCTTCTTAACCCTTTCACTTCCAGAGTCAATTATGGAGACATGTAGTACAGTTCTAACTTTAGAGTCTGCGGACGAAATCCTATGGTGTGACCATTCAAATGAAACCTCTTCGGCAGTACTTTTGCATGGTACCATTTGTTCTAACTTTTGAGTCTGTGGATGAAATCCTATGGTGTGACCATTCAATGAAACCTCTTCAGCAGTACTTTTGCATGGTACCATTTGTTCTAACTTTTGAGTCTGTCAGTGAAATCCTATGGCGTGACCATTCAAATGAAACCTCTTCAGCAGTACTTTTGCATGGTACAATTTGTTTTTCAATATTTTACAAAATGAAATTTGGGATTTTTCTTGAATTTTGATTTTAGGACTCTTGGGAGTTTAAGGGTTAAACGTGTGTAGAGCTTCTGATGACGTAAAGCTCTTGATGACCTAAATGCCGATTTACACGGCACAACTTTTGCCTGCAACTATCCTATGCAACCTGCTCACGCCATACGAACGACACGAATCGCATCGTCTAAACCAGCCGATAACTCGCTCACAACTGTTGCATGCGACACGAAAAAAGTTGTAGGATTTCGAAACATGTTTTAACACCCTACGACAATCGTAGCCACATACAATGTTATATGATGCGAGTTGTATACAATTTTCGCAGATGACGATGTAGAGCTTCTGATAACCTTATAAAATAAACTGATGACGTAAGGGTAATGATGACGTAGGGCTACCGATGACATAACGCTGCTGATGACGCAATGCTACTGATGATGATTTGTAACTGCTGATGACGTAGCACTACTAATGACGCAACGCCACTTTTGACTTGGAGCTTGAATAAATAAATGAATGAATAACTTTAATAACGTTACGCTGTTGATGACGAAACGCTACTGATGACAACGCTGTCGATTATGTTAAGGTGGCTGAACACAGTTTTACTGTACCTATGCATCATTCATTGTCATTTTAAAACCACTAACGTCTGGGCGCCCAAAATTGGTGAGGCATACGATTAAGCAATAAGCTATATATTTTGATATTTTGTTGAGTTTTTAGGGTGTTGCCATGGCAACACGGTGGATTGTAAATCAGCCTGCAATATTTGGTTTCGTTTATTTTCAGAAAATGTAGTCATTAGATTTTGTCCATCATTTGTCTCCAGTAAACTCGTAAAAATATTCGCATGTTAACACTGGTCTCATGTAATTTTGACAGAGGGGTCTTCCGTAATTTGTTGTTTAACATGTTTGCGTTTTGTAAAAATCTCCTCTGTTAGATTTCAAATTTTTTGATGGCAAATCAGTTCGACATATTCGGAACTATTATTGTGCCAAATTTCGTGAAATTCTAACGAGTGGTTCCGTAGAAATCAGGACGTTTCCGAGGAAAGTCGCTAAAACATCCAGTCACAACTTTTTGGTCAACTGCGCATGCGTTGCATTTGACTGGGTTCTCGATCCAAAGACAAAAACGACCAAAAAGGCAGTGTATTTCTTCAATGGTTCCATATATTTTCTATTGATTCAACAAACATTTTTACGAACAACAAATTGTTTGATTTTAAGACGAAAAACAACACTTTCGCGATCCACGCTGAGCAAAATAAAATGATCGCTGAATAGGCGCCACGTTTGTTTTTCTCAAAACTCTGCTCGCGCTGACTCACGTAAGCAGCTGAAATTGAAGAGCGCGCGCAAACTGTGTTGTTATGATGATGATTATTATTATGACGTAGTGCATGACGTAGCACTGTTAATGACGTAGCGCTACTGATGACATAACGCCGTCGATAATGTTAAATTACTTATGATGATGATGATTATGACGTAGTGTATGACGTAGCACTGTTGATGACGTAGCGCTACTGGTGACATAACGCTGTCGATGATGTTAAGTTAGTAATAATGATGATGATTATTATTATATTTATGACGTCGTGCATGACGTAGCATTGTTGATGACGTAGCGCTACTGGTGACATAACGCTGTCGATGATGTTAAGTTGGTAATAATGATGATGATTATTATTATATTTATGACGTAGTGCATGACGTAGCATTGTTGATGACATAGCGCTACTGGTGACGTAACGCTGTCGATGATGTTAAGTTAGTAATAATGATGATTATTATTATTATGACGTAGTGCGTGACGTAGCGCCAGTGATGACGTGAGTTACTGCTGACGTAGTGCTTCTCATGACGTCGCCCTACTGATGAGTTGACGTTTCATAATAGTCAAGTTTTCTTCTTTTCACTTGTCTACAGGTTTTCGAAGTGTACGAGCCTTTACGATATCACAACCTTACAGACGCACAAAAAATGGAAGTTCTACGAGCATTCCTCACCTGTAAGTTTACTCCAAGCGCCTTATGGGAAAACGATTATTTTCCGCCATTTTGGTATTTGAAAGAGCAAAGCTACACCGTTGATTTCCCTAAAAACCGGGCATGTGTTATCTACAAGACTGGAAGAAGAAGATGTTTTCCCGCAGATGTTCTGGTTCAAAGATTTCTTGATACATGTAAACATAAGTTTGATGGCACAGTCGTCAAGGAACTTAGTTCTCGATTACCAGGCTTGTCAAGCCTTGAACCACTGCTTGTTGACCCGACAGTCAGTGCCGATATCCGTTTATTACATGTGGTTCGCGACCCAAGAGCAAGTATCAATTCAAGAATAAAACTCAAATGGTTTCCCGAGTATGATAGTCAATACTTTGAGAGAAAAGTAGGATATTATTGTGATAGCATCATAAAAAACATCGAGTTTGGCCAAGCACTGGACGTGTCACTCAAACACAGATATAAACTTATCTTGTATCGGGACATTGCAGCCCGACCACTTATTACAGCAAGAGAAATCTTCAAGTTCGCAGGGTTGGATTTTTCTGAGAAAACTTTACAATGGATTACAAACATGACAAAGCCTAAAAACACGACAGCGATAAAAGAGTTTAGCATTCCGTACTCGTTAGTGAGGGATTCTAAAGCGAATATTAACAAATGGCGGAGCGAATCTCCACCTCAAAGGTTACGTATCATTGAAAGGATCTGTCAACCTCTGCTTGAACTGATAAAGGAGAAAAGTTTGAGTTAGAGTTGTAATTTTTTTTATAGTTATGAATTACTGTAAATGGTGCATTAACCCTCGGACTTACAAAGCGTAGGTGGAAGCCACCCCCTTAAGGTTTTTCTCTAATTTTATCAAGACCATTTATGATTAGCGCATGCTGTCTCCAGAAGCTGATTGTTTACCCTTTAGAGACATGACTTCATAAGAAGCATGATGTCAAGCCATTTTCGGATAAAAATGCGTGTTTTTCATCTTTTTTCGGTGAAGAAAAAACATTAAAAATGCTACCAAAAGTTAAGCGGCAAAATGTTCAATAGCATCATATATTTTGCAACTACAACAAAAAATTATTTGCAGTTTCTGCATTTTTCCGATACATTTGAATTTTTAGTAAAATCCAAGATGGCGGCCATCTTGGCAGCCATTTCAATGACGTCACAGATCCCCAGCAGCATAATACTTTTTTTTTTTTTTTTTTGGGGGGGGGGGGGGGGGGGTTGGAAAATTTTCACATGCAAACAATTTTTTTTATATGCGGCACCTGCTGCAAACAATTTATTTTGTGTCTCCGTCCAACTGCCATACTCTCAGCAAACAATTTTTTCTTCAGTTTTTGCTTGCATACAATTTATTTCAGTGTTTATAGCCCCTGCAAACAATTTATTTCAAAATTTTCCAACTGCCCCCCCCCCCCCCCCGTCCGTCCCTTACTTTATCTTGTTGAACACATCACATGCTATCTCTTAGACGTTAACTATTTCCGAAATACTGTAACATCGCAAAGACCCAAGGGGGTGTTGTACCACAGCTGTACCACAGTGGGGGTATAAAATATAAGAAGCTCGAAACGTTTGGAACTTTATCGTAACCATTTTCTGTTCTCTTCATATTTTGAAAATATA
>JAJGOT010001190.1:0-2500 GCA_022457155.1 Cladopsammia gracilis
GACTTAGGTTAGATTTTAAATTGTACATATTATATATAGTTTTATTTTAAATTCTTAAATTTTTTAGGTAGTATTTAGTGTCCCCAGTTAGTGGTTGTATAACTGCTATTTTAGATTTGACACATGAATAAAGGTTGTTGTTGTTATTAATAGCTAGCTAGCTAGCGCGCGCAAGCGCGCAAACATTTGAATTTCGCGCGTGCGTGCGTGACTGCAGAGTAACGCCTGTCACATCACAATTATTCGTCCAGGCGATAATTGGCCGCCGAGACAGTGAAATATAGGGCCTGCCTTTTTTAACAGTGGAAACGTGAGTGACAGGCATGAAACTGAATAACCCAACAAAGCCACGATAAAAGCGCCGCATATATATTATTGTAACTGGTTTTGTATTTTTATTTTACAATTGAATTTCCTCGATTAGAATGTTTCATATGTGATATTATTTTATCTTTATCCTAGTGCAGTTTTAACTGTTTTAAGAGTATCCGATTAAGGATTAATGATTAATTAAAGCCGCTGTTAACACGAAGGTATAAATAGTTTTTTTTTTTTTAAATTTAAACGGTCACGGTCGCACGCAAAATCGGCGCGAAGAGAGAAAAGGACTTTTCAGAGTTGTCAAGCGAAAAAACAAACCGCCTACACTAGTGAACGAAGAATTAAGGACTTTACTCACGATTTCCAGTAATGTATTCCTTGCTCAGATGCAAAAGAAAATCGCCGCGATCGCCAAAGCACACGTCCGTCCGCCAAGCAACTTTCACGCTGAAAACAAAGTGTAACGAAATGCAATGTTAGCGTTACGTAGCTGTAAATCAGTTTAGCGAAGGAAGACAAACACAATTAACTGAAAAGAAACTTACCTTTTCCTCGCAAACTGTGCTTACTTCTCTATTTGTCTGCCAGCTCATACACGTACGCTGCTCTGCTCAAATTTAAACGATCGTGCGCCGGTCAAAGTCTGTCACCTGAAATCACAGCAAGCGTTCAGTTAGTAGAATTTTAACCCGGCCACAGGCACACCAGTAGTTCGGGGACTAGCGCGAACGCAGGTCCCCACTACCAGAAATTATACGCTCGAGTTACCCACATTTGGGGTAATCGCAAGGGTCAACCCAATCGAAGTGCAATGAAAGGGCCTCACCTTGAGAGGACTGCCTCCTTGATCACAGTACCTCCCGCGTCAGGTAAGTATGAAAATCGCGTTTCGGCCACCAACGGAAAAACTCACTTACCGTCAGGTCCCTTGTGGTAGTAGAGCCCGGGCCTGGCAGCGCCCTTTATCCGTACACGTGTCTGGGTATGGAGAGTGGTTCTACGAGGAATAGAGAAGAGAAAATGCTCAAATTATTCTGTTTTAAATTGAATATTTCTTCCCGAAGGGAAGTGAGCCGCGCTCGGAGGTAGTGCTATACCGAGGCAACCCGTGGCTGGGACGAGGCAAGCCTCTTTTCCACAGCCCAGTTCCAAAAATCAGTTTAATATATGAGCTGCTCAATGAGCAGCGTATCAGATATTAAGCTGATAAGAACAGATTTTTTTTTTTATATTTTAAAACTTTTATTCGAATCAAATGGCACAAAAAAGTTTTAAAATAACGGATTATGCGCAGATAACCCAAAGAGAAATTACAACAATGAAAACTCAGAGGAAAGCTAAAACTAATCACATCAATCAAACTAGTACTTAACAAAATCTCGGAAGTGATACAAAATAAGACTCAATCAATTCCCGACAGTCGATAATTAAAATTAACCTGACTTATAGTCCTCAATTAATCTCCTCGCAGTCAATAGCTAAATTAACTCCCCATGAAAATTTAACTAACCCGCAGTCCTCAATTAATCTCATTGCAGACGATAATTCAATTAACAAGCTACCGGTCCTTAATTAATTCCTCGACAACGCTAAAGGGAGGCCGGGTCAACCCTCAGACGCCGATTCCAGGACAAATCAAACGAAAGGGGGGACCTGTCACTACAACCAAAAGTCGTTACAAGAAAAAAAGTCAAAATTCTATAAATGTTCCAAAATGCTAGATCCTAAGCTCAGAGGAAGAAATGGCTTGATGCGCTCCGTGACACTTCAGCAGAAACAGTCAATCAAGGCAAATCAAAATCCAATCCGTAATCTGCAAAGATAGTAAGCACTCTTGAAGTCCAAAACACCAAAGGATGAAAGTTAATGATCCTATAACCCAGGAAGAAGATGGCTAGCTGAGGCTCCGTAATCACATGAATTTTAGCGGATGCAGTTCACAACTAGGTCAAATCAGGCTACGCCATAGTTCCAAATAACAATCCTAAATCCCAGAGAGAAACTTGGCCAGATGTGGTCCCGTAATCATACTGAATTTTAGCGGCAACGTTCACATCTAGGTAGATCAGACTGTACAAATAGTCCCAGGTGAAGTAAACCTCCAAAACTAGCAATGTGGTATCGTTTAAGAGTTCCAAGGTACATCAGAGTTGTTGAAAAATTATTCTCCTCCAAAAGT
>JAJGOT010001190.1:7500-10000 GCA_022457155.1 Cladopsammia gracilis
CGAAATTAAAGCGCTCGAGAACGCGTTGTAAAAAGCCGTGATTAACCCGGTCAAAAGCCTTTTCCTGATCCAGGCTAATAACAGCAGCCGATAGCTGTTTGTGATTGACATAGTCAATGGTATCCCGGAGCAGAAAAAGGTTTTCAAAAATACTACGGTCCTGGATCCCGCATGTTTGATCTTCGCTGAGAATCAGCGGGGTAACTTTGCGAAGTCTGTTGGCGAGAACTTTTGTACAGATTTTATAATCGGTGTTTAGCAGCGAAATTGGACGCCAGTTCTTGAGATCTAGCCTGTCATCCTTCTTATAAAGGAGCCGAATAATTCCCCGACGTTGGGTAACGGAGAGTGATCCGTGTTTAAATGAAAAATTTAGCGTGTCTACTAGATCGCGACCTAGTAAACCCCAAAAGCGACAATAAAATTCGACCGGAAGTCCATCTGCTCCAGGCGATTTGCCTGACTGCATTTGAGAGATTGCTTCGTGACACTCAGCTAGCGTGAGGTCTCCTTCGCATTTAGCCTGGTCTTCGGATGCCAGAGTTTTGTCCAGTTGATTTAAGAGCCAATCTTGGCTAGTTAAATCAACTGGTTCGGCCGAGTAGAGATTGCGATAAAAATCCCGACATTCGCGGAGAATGTTTTTATCGGAAGTCACAGTTGAGTTGTTGACACTTAACTCCTGAATAGAGTCGCGTGTCTGTCGCTGATGTTCGAGCTGGTAGAAGTACTTTGTGGGTTTTTCGCCCAGCTCTATCCATTGCTCCTTACTTCGGATTAAAGCTCCTTCTACGTCGTGGTCTTCGATCGTTTTTAAGAGATCTTTGATCTCCGCTAAACGCGCGCGATCACGCTCGGTATTTGAATTACCATTAGATAGGATATTGCGAAACTCGCGTTCTAGATTTGCTTTCTCACGTTTCCGCTCACGAGACGCGCTGACGCTGTGAGAAATTGCAATTTCCTTTAAATGCATTTTACCCGCATCCCACCAGATTCTAGGATCGGTGAAAAAGGGTTTGTTGTCGCGCCAGACGGGCCAGAAATTATTCACTGCTGTACAGAAAGATTCTGATTTTAACAGCTTCGTGTTAAATTTCCATATGCCTCGTCCCCTCGGGTTTGAATTTCCGAGTGTGATTGTTAAACTAATTATATGGTGGTCAGAGTACGCAAAGGGTTTACAATTATGATTACTGATACGTGGTCTCCAGGCTCGAGGTGTATAAAACCGATCTAGCCGGCAGCCGACCGAGTGTGGGCCGTTGAACCAGGTACACAGGCGTTCTGTGGGATTAGAAACCCGAAAATAATCCTCCAAGTTTAGAGACTCCGTAAACATGTGAAGTTGCGTGACAGCTTTGTCGCCAAAACTGGCATCGCCTCCCCACTTGTCTAGGGCGATGTTCGGAATGCAATTAAAATCGCCGACAACAATAGCGTCTAAGTTCGAGAACTTAAAGCGCCACAGATTGTCAAAGAACGTTTCGCGTTCGCTGTGTGAATTCGGAGCGTAAACGTTGATAATTTGTAAAGAATGTTTATCCTGTTGTACTTTGGCATTGACCACACGGCCAGCTAAATCGGTGTTATGATCAACGAGTTTGACCGTGCTATTTGGATGAATTAGCACGGCCACCCCCCCAGATCTGTTAGAGCCGGGGGACCACGCAGTTTGACCCCCCCATTCCTTTTCCCACGCCTTACCATGAATAGCAGAATCTAAATGTGTTTCTTGCAGAAGGTATAGGTCGAAACTCAAAGCGAGCAGGGAGTGAAAAACTCTCCGTCGCTTATGAGTTTCGGCCATACCGTTTACATTAATAGAACATATGGACACTGCCATACTGAGGAGAATCATGTAGTAAAAACCAGCCATGATGTGTCCTTGTTAGTGGAATAGGTCGTAATTGGTAATATGTTTATCAATGTCTACAAGGAGTGCTCCGTACGCATCTGTCTTGATACAGTTTTTGAAAGATTTCCAAAAAGCTATCTCGCTTTCCGTGAGGCCCTGGCTTTTTAATTCTTTGGCTTTCTGTTTTGTGTGATCTCCGTGTTGGTATTGCATGTACAGACCGCGGCACCGATAGTATGGTGTCGCGGGCAGTTTTTGTAATAGTGTTGATCGCGACGGGCCGTCTGCTTCTAACGCTTCCAGGAATAGCTTGAGTGTAGCGCCTTGGTCGAATATTTTCTTTTTCGCGGTGTTGGTTGTTTTTGATGGCGATGGAGGAGATTTCCGTTTGTTTTTGGCAGATTCAGAGGTGGAGTCAGTGGATGGAGTTTGTGTAAATAATTCTTGTGTGTTAGCTTGTGACGTTGTTGCTGAGGTTTGAGCGTCAGGTGACGTGGCAGTTTCCATTTGTTCTGTGTCCGGGGGGTTAGCTGGTGTAGTTTCTTCGGGTGTTGGCGCAGTTGTTGGTGTGTTGGCAGGGGTTGAATCTGCATTAGCTTCGGTAGCGGCGGTTGGGGGAGGCGCTGGTGCCCCCCCGGTTTC
>JAJGOT010001190.1:15000-20000 GCA_022457155.1 Cladopsammia gracilis
AATCAACGATGTTGAGCCCCCCCCTAGCGAGGGGCGCGCAACACCGCTGACGACTAATAGTCTCCATCTTACCCTTCCAAATGAAAGGCCAAACAATTGCATTATAACGATCATAAACCCACCGCGGAGGGGGAAGAATTTTAGCAACATGCCAAAGGCGGCTCGCACCAAGAACATTGACGATCATGGCGCGGCCGATAAAAGAGAGATCTCTCTGGCGCCAAAGGTTAAGAACTTTTTCTAGTTTATCTAATTTGAAACGCCAATTGTCATCGTCCACAGAGACTAGTCCATTTGAAAAGAAAACGCCAAGTATTCTCATTTTAGTAACAATTTTAAAGCCAAAAGGGGAAGCAGTAAAAGTCCGCCATCGGCCAAGCCACATCATCTCGGACTTGGCAGTGTTGAGTTTGGCACCAGACCCTCGCTCGTAATCATGAACAACACTTAGGAGTTGTCTAACAGATCGCTCGGATTTAAGAAAATTAAGGGCATCATCTGCATATTGTGAAATCTTAAATTGAAGGCCACCGGCTCCAGGGAGCCTGAAGCCTTCAATTTCCTTATTTTTTCGGATCTGATTAGAAAGAACCTCAGAAATTAAAACGTAGAGGAGGGGCGAGAGAGGACAGCCCTGCCTCACCCCCCTACCAAGAAAAATTGGCCTAGTGAGATTACCATTCACGATCACGCGCGAAAAAACATTATTATAAAAAATACAGATCCACTGACGAAACGACGGGCCAAAACCAAATTTAGTCAAAACTCGGAGCAAAAAGGCATGATCAACTCGATCGAAGGCTTTTTCTTGGTCGAGAGATACAAGAATGCCAGTTTCATTAGTCTTATCAATCATACTTAGGGTATCACGCACGAGTTGTAAATTAGAAAAAATTGTACGGCCCACCACCCCACACGTCTGATCCTGGTGAACGATAGAACTCATCACCAGTTTCAGACGCTCGGTAATAATCTTAGAAGCTATTTTGTAATCGGTGTTCAAAAGAGAAATTGGACGCCAGTTTTTGACCAGTCGCTTGTCATCTTTTTTGTGAATCAAACGTATGTGGCTTTCACGCTGGGAGTCTGTAAGAGTCCCAGCGTCAAAGCATTCGTTTAAAACATCAAGAAGCGGTTGTTTCAGATCGTCGTAAAAAGCTAAATAAAATTCCGGAGAAAGGCCATCGGAACCGGGCGATTTGCCGGTCCGAAGGCCTTGGAGGGCAGAAAGGAGCTCATCGTGCGAGAATAAACCCTCGCACGATTCGCGCTCGCTGTCAGCCAAAGATAAATCGAGATCATCAATTATCTTAGTCTGAATTTGCATGTCTAAATCATCTTTGGAAAACAAAGACCGATAGAAATCAACAAGAATGTTTTCAAAATCCGATTGCGTGAATTTTTCAACGCCATTTGCGTCGAATAAACTTGTAAATGAGTTCATTTCTGCCCTATTGTTTTCCAAACGAAAGAAATAGCGAGTCGGCTTTTCACCTTCTTCAATCCACTGGGCACGCGCTCGAATCTTAGCACCTTCCGCCTCCTTTTGAATGAGAGACGAAAGTGCATTTTGAGTACTTTTGAGTTCTCTCAAAACAGTCTTATTTCCAAAATGAAAGCGATTCTTAAGTAAAATAATTCGCTTATTAAGAAGGTTACGCTCGCGGTTGACTAAGGAACGCTTTCGCGCGCTAAAGTCAATGCACGAGCGCTTTATTTCTAACTTCAAAGAGTCCCACCAAGCCCCAAGAGAAACAAAGTTATCAATGCGGCCCTTCTGCCTATTGATCAGATCCGACATCATTGACACGAAATCAGGATCAGACAAAAGTGCCGCATTGAACTTCCAAACACCGCTTCGCTTATTAGAAAAGCCATCGAAAAACAAATGCAAATCAATAAAATCGTGATCAGAAAGAGTGCAAGGAAAAATTGTATTTGAGCGAACCTGCGAAAGCAAAGATTTTGAAATTAAAAAGCGATCGATTCTAGAGGCCTGGCTGACGTTGGACCATGTAAACGCAACACCACGCGGGTTGCGCCTACGCCAAACGTCAATCAGGCCAAAATCGGACATTAAAGACTGAAGAACTTTTTTGTCAGGGAAATTTTGTCCTACACGCACGTGCAGGCGATCTAAAGGCGCATCAATACAATTAAAATCGCCGCCAATGACAAGGTCACCTTGAGAGAAAAAATAATTATGCAAGTACTCGAAGAAAATTTTGCGCTCTGAAACGGTGTTTGGAGCATACACATTAACTATATTAAATTTAAGGTTACCAATGAGCACCAAAGCACTAAAAATTCTACCATCATTATCGAATCGGAACCGGGAAACCTGGCCGGAAAAACGCGGCGAAGTAAACAACGCTACGCCGGCCGATTTTCCGGTCCCGAAAGACCAAAAACATTTGCCACCCCATTGTTTAGCTATTGCATCAGCGCGTTGCTTTTGATAAACATGTGTTTCTTGAAGCAAAAAAACATCATAATTTAAACGCGCGAGTTCGTGTAAAAAAAGATCACATTTAGTGGAGGAACTAATCCCCCGAACGTTAATAGAAAGAATTTTTAATGCCGTAGTGCTCATGATTTTCTTTTTCTTTGTTTATAAGTTACAGTTTCCCATTCACTATCATCATTGTCATCATCCGATCTTACCGGCCGGACAGAACGATCGCGAAGGTGATCCGAATGAGAAAAGCGACGTTGATCATCGCGCTCGCGATCGCGCTCACGCTCACGCTCACCACGCGTACGCTCGCGCTCGCGCTCGCGCTCCCTGCCCCTAGACTCACCGAACCTTCGCGAACGCTCCTCCTCCATTTCCAATCGCCTTTTCTTCTCTGCACGTTCTTCTCTGATCCTTTCTTCTTCTTTCCAGGCTCTAAATTCCTGCAGTTCCTCAAACTCATTCTGTTCCAGTTCCGAAAGCTCTCTCTCCTTACGCTCTTTCTCCAAACGCTTCTTCCGCTCTTTCTCTTTCTTCTCCGCATCTCTTTTGGCTTTATTCTGTGCAATTTTATTAGGTCGTGGGTTAGAAGGTGGATTGCGCGTACCATCCACAACGGTCGACGCAGCTCGCGCGTACGAAGTCTCGCCCGCACGAGTACCGGTCACGTTAGCGCTGTGGATGAGAAAGGGACACTCGGCTAACGGGTGTTTTTCGGAGAGGCAGATTCCGCACAAAGGCGGCGAAGGACAATCAGTAGAACGATGGCCGGATTTCTCACAGTTCCAACACCTCGCAGACTCGCAAGCGCCAGCCAGATGATCTTCAGAGCCGCATCGACGACAAGTCTTGGGCTGATCTGGGTGCCACGCGCGAACGCGCTCCCCCGCAATAAAAAGCGAGGCAGGCACGTTCACACGAAGCCGCATGCGAGCAGTACGCACTCCATTATATATATCGCCCTCTCTATCGCGACGGAAAGAGAGAACAGTCCCGTAACATGACAGTCTACCAATAATCGCAGTATCAGGCATCTCGAACGGAGCCTCGAAGATTTTAACAATAACAGATTGTGAATTAGCAGTCCCGAATTCAATTTCATTACCGAGAATATAAACGTGTGATACGGAGGCAAGTCGTCTCGCGTCAGACGACACGAACGTGACCACCCACGTACTGCTAGAACTACGACGCTGAACAGCGCGAATAGTGGCGAGGTCCACGCTAGCCGATTCGAAGCCCTCCAAGACGTCCTGAGTTGTTGCAGGAACATTCAAGGTGAAGGCCAGCGACAGATTTTTATTCAAGGAAGCTGCATAACCACTCACACGCCAAATTTGCGGGTCCACTCGCTCAAAATTAACTCCATCGTAGCGTAAATTTTCGATAGCGTCGGGAACAGGGCAAGGATATTCGCGCGAGTCGTCCTCGTCATTGTTCGGCTGAGCACAGGGAATACCAGTGGAACATGTGGGCGTAACACGCGCGTCCGAAGGTGTACCAAGGGTATTCTCTGGAGGCGTCACAGGTGAGTCGACAACAACAGGCGTGCAATCCATAGAATTAGCATCTTCAGGCGGTTTTTCAGGCGGTTTTTCAGTAGTTTTCTCAACAGTAGATTTTTCAGCACTTTTCTCAGTAGATTTTCCAGCGCTAGCTTCTTTTCTCGAATGACCCATGATTGAGTCGATCGCAAGCCTCTTGACTTAGCCAAAAGGCCGAGAAGCGATGCCGAAAATTTCGGTCGGAGCTAGGGTGGTTGCTATCTTCTGCCCTCGAGATATGGTGGTTAGAATACTGTCGCATCCCGGCATGCACTAGCTTCATCTACTGTGAGCTGGGGGTCTTAGGGAGCTGGCAGCAGGAGTACTTGCTTTGACTAGGCGTAGCCTGTACTTACAGACGTACATCAAATTTCGTTTCAGACGACTCTCTTGTCTGTTGTCTGTACGACGTCTTAATTGGAAGACACGTGACATGGAAACGAGGCCGTCTTCTGACGTCAACGTTTGCGAGTTCACGAACCTTATCATAACATTCTACACCTTACTTTACACGCAGCGAACGATTAAACAGATCACTGTACAGCCTTACATGACCGGGTTTTACTTACGAGCGAATACTTCACTTACTGGGCCACTAACGGTCGCTATAAATACTAAATTTTCTCGCTGAATCTTTCGTCTACGACCATACCACAGGGAAAACACCGGTTCTCGTCCGATCACCGAAGTTAAGCCCTGTCGGGCGAGGTTAGTACTTGGATGGGTGACCGCCTGGGAATACCTCGTGTCGTAGGCTTCTCATTTTTTTTTCCTTCACTCCGTTTCATTTTTCAGTTTTTTGGTTCCGTCAAGGAGCCACTCGTCCTAAGGAGAGCAAGCTGAAGCCAAATTGCAACGTGCACAAAGCCAACGAGGTTTAAAACGCTGTTATTTTAAAGCTTTTTAACGCGTTCGAACTAGAAAATTGCAACGTATTCAAGAAAGGGCACTCAGGGCAGTTTACTGTGATAAGGGGAGTAGTTATGATAAATTATTAGACA
>JAJGOT010001190.1:30000-35000 GCA_022457155.1 Cladopsammia gracilis
AATTGCATACGAGGTAATTCGTGTCACTTTTCGCACGGATGAAAGTCTTAGGGCGGCGCAAGAGTTTACAGGAGTACGCTTGTTTGGGCTCTGGTGTCCTATTCTAGGAGGTGGACCCCCTCTCACCATGGTCCACATATTTGATTACCCATTCGAAGAGCCAGACATTATTGTAAAAGAAGCCTTACGTAGTTTTGGCGAGGTTAAAAGAGTGAAAAAACAAGCCTATGTCTCCGCGCCGAATATATACACAGGGACGCGGTTGGTGTCTATGGCAATTGACACGACACCGCCGCGTCAGCTCTCCATAGCGGGATATATTTGCCGCTTATGGTATAGGGGCCAGCCCCTGGTATGCAATTTGTGTGCCGAACAAGGACACAAATCGGCAAACTGTCCTAATAAAAATCGGTGTCGTAGGTGCCATGAAGAGGGGCACTTCGCCAGGAATTGCCCCAACCCCTGGAACGGCCCGAACATACAAGTGCATATCCCCGATCCCACCGAGTTTCCCCCTCTGGTTGGGACTGCCATGGATGTTGTTGAAGGTGCAGGTGCTGTTACGGAGGAAAGTGTGCCTCTTTTCACTGAAGAGGCAACGGGTGATGAGGGGCAATTTGAGGACCCGGGGTCCGTATTAAATAGCCAGGGTTTTTTGGAGAATGAGCAGCTTGAGATTGTGGGTGGGGGAGATGCCACCAGCGACCCTAATGACGGTCGGGTGGTGGTCATGTATAGCGATGGTCGTGTGGTTGAATGTGGGGAGGTCCAAAACGTTGCTGCGGAAATCGCTAGTGAAGTTAATAACGTAATTAGTGAAACTGAACGTGAAATAACTAGTAATGCTAATAATGTAAGTGAAGTAAATGTAAGTGGAGTAAATAATGTTGTTAATGAAACAAATGAACGTGAAGTAAGTAATGTTATAAGTAATGTGAGTACAGTTAATACTGTACCAAGTAATGTAAGCAATGTCACAAGCAATGTGAATAGTACAACAAGTGAAGAAAGTAATGTAAGTAATGTAACAAATGAAAGTAATTCTGAATCAAGTAATGTCCCAAGTAATGTCCCAAGTGAAAGTCAAAGTGTATTGCAAAATGTCCCTCGTGTGGTTCAAAATGTTCAACCTGTTGCTGTTGACTCTGGTCAAAAAGTTGTTGAAACGGTCCAAAATGATGATGACCCTGATGTAATGATTGTTGAGGTTCCGGGGGGGTCTGGGTCTACCCAGCCCTCGTGCGTAGTCAATGAAGTGGGGGAGGCCTATGCTGAGCGTAGCCTCTCCGGAAAATTTAAAAAGCTCGGTAATCGTGTGTTTCGCCATACTTCAAAGCCCAGTGTGCCCCCTAGGCCACAGCGGGCTAGTCGAATTCCTAGAGCTCCTGCGGCTTCTGGCAAGTGATTCTTCCTCTTTCAACTGAAAAATTCAAATTTATTACTGTAAATGTTAATGGCATACGTGATGCCACTAAAAGATCTCTGTTTCTCCAATGGTTAGTGGATCTGACGTCAGATTTTGTTTGTGTACAGGAAGCGCACAATTTGTCCTGTGCTGAGGCTTCCTCTTGGTTTTCTTCTGCAGGCTTTCAGGCCATCTCCTCGCCGGGGTCGGCCCATGCCTGTGGCTCTATTCTTTTGTTCCGTCCTGCAGTGCGTCTAGTTCAGTCTTGGGCTGACAAGGAGGGACGTTTTGTCATGGGAGAGTTCGAGAATCATGATGTCGTTTTTCGGGTGGCATGTATCTATGCTCCCAACAGGAACCCAGACAGAGAATCCTTTTATTCATATATTGAAGACATGGTTGACCCGGCGGTTCCTACGGTCATAGGGGGGGATTTTAATGCGGTTTTCAATAGGGCTACTGACCGTCGTGGCTCAAACCCATTAGACCATGCTCACGATAGTTGTGTTGCTTTGCGGTCCATGTTTAGAAATTGTTGTGTGTCGGATATCTGGAGACATTTCCATCCCACCCTCAGGGGCTATTCTTGGACCAGGTGGAATGGTGCGGTCTCTAGTCGTATTGATTTATTTGGTTGCCCTTCCACCTGGTTGGCTTCAGCCCGATCGTCTTCAATGATCCCTTGTCCTTACTCGGATCATTCGGCTGTCGCTTTTGATTGCTCTCCGCCTTCTTTTATCCCACGTGGTCCTGGAAGGTGGAAGTTAAATTGTTCTATCCTGCAAGATCTAGAATTTCAGGCTGCGGTGCGAGGTTTTTGGGCCAGGTGGCGTCTTGTGAAAGCCTCCTTCCCGTCGATTGGTGCTTGGTGGGATCGCGGGAAGGAGGAAATTAGAGGGCTAGCAGTACGCTATTGCGTTAAATTGGCTAAAGAAAGGAAGCAGAATAAAACCATGCTTTCCTCTTTAGCTTCTCATTTGAAGAGCCAAATTGATAATGGAGCAGTTCATCTCTTCGACATTTATGAATCAGTGCTTTCTCAATTGGCAAGTTTGGACCAAATTGCTGCTGAAGGAGCTAGGGTAAGGTCGCGCGTTCAGTGGGCAGAGGAGGGGGAGTCCTCTTCTAGTTTCTTCCTGAGGTCTGAGGCGAAGCGGGGCGCCGATTCTTGGATCGCGGCCATGCGGTCACAAAATGGTACCCTAGTAACAGACTTGAATGGTATTCTAGATTCATGGCGAGATTTTTATTCTACTTTATTTACTGCTTGCTCCATTGACTCCGCGGTCCAGGCTCGTTTGTTGTGTAACTTGACGGCTCGCCTTCCTTCAGAACAAGTCCCTTTGTGTGAAGGTTTACTAACAAATGAGGAGGTTCTGCTTGCCCTGCGCGGAATGGCGAAAGGAAAAGCCCCCGGTTCTGATGGACTTCCCCCAGAATTTTACCTCTCTTTCTGGGATTGTCTCGGAGAGGATTTAGTGCAGGTCTTTAACGACTCTTTTACGTCTGGACGTCTTCCTCCTTCTCAGCGCCTGGCCCTGATTTCTTTGATTTTTAAGAAAGGCGATCGACTCCTTCACAAAAATTGGAGACCCATTAGTTTATTGAATGCGGACTATAAGATGTGTGCGCGGGCCTTGGCAGGTCGACTACTGAAGGTCCTTCATTTGGTGGTCGCTCCTGACCAGACGTGTGGAGTTAAGGGCCGCTATATTGGAGAAAATGTTGCTTTATTGAGAGATATAGTTGCTTACACCCAAGAATCAGGCCATTGTGCGGCCATTTTGGCCTTAGACCAAGAGAAGGCTTTTGATCGTGTAGATTGGAATTTTTTGTTTACTGTTCTTGCTCATTTGGGTTTTGGCCCGGATTTTATTCGTTGGGTTCAGTTACTTTATGCTGGTGTTTCCAGTGCAGTTTTAGTTAATGGATATACCTCAGATTTTTTCTGGCCTTCGCGAGGTGTGAGGCAGGGTTGCCCTCTATCTCCACTTCTTTATGTTTTATCCATGGAAGTCTTGGCTGCCAACATCCGGGCCAACCCTTTCATTGTTGGGATTTCTTTACCTCGGGTGCCCAGGCCCCTCCCAGTTTTGTCCTTATATGCAGACGATACGTCTGTCATTGTCTCCTCCGATCTGGCCCTAGTTTCTGTTTTTGATGTTTATGATGACTTTGAGAAAGGTTCGGGCGCTAAGCTCAACTTAGACAAGTGTGAAGGGTTGTGGTTGGGGGGGTGGCGCGGTCGCACAGATGCGCCTATCTCCATCCAATGGACTGATGTTAAGATCAAGGCTCTGGGTGTCTACGTTGGAAATTGTGATGTGGAGGAAGCGAATTGGGTGCCCCGGATCGAGGCTGTACGCAATGTTTTAGGGTCTTGGCGCCACCGTTTTTTATCATTTCAAGGAAAAGTTTTAGTTATCAACTCTTTAGCGCTTTCTAAAGTATGGTATGTGGGCGCGCTTGTTGGTTTGCCCCCATGGGCTCGGCTGCAATTGGATCAGTTGATTTTCTCTTTCCTTTGGGGAGGAAAGCCGGACAAGGTCGCTCGGAACATTGTAGTTCATCCCCGTTCCCGTGGCGGCCTGGCCATGATTTCTCTTGAGGCCAAAATTAATGCGTTATTGGTACAATGGGTCAAGCGGTTTCGTGGTTCTCCTGGTGGTTGGGTGTCCTTACTTACGTATTGGTGTTTTGATCGTTTTGGTGTGGATCCTTGTGTTGTCTTTGCAAACCCGTCCTTTTACTCTCCTGATGTATTTCCGGCGTTCTATCGTTCTCTTTTCTCTGCTTGGCGTGTTCTGGGGGGAGTGGCTCTCACCTCCGGTCTGGCTATCGGCTCCTTTTTTCCATCTGGGCCGGTGCCAGTGGAGGCCATCTCCTCCAAGGGAGTTTATGTTGCCTATCTTTCTTCTTTGGGTTGTGTTCCTCATTGTGTGGCTAAGTTTCGTACTACCTATGGTGATCTAGATTGGGATTCAACGTGGTTTAGTCTTACGTGTATGCCGCTTGACCGCCCTGTCTTTGATGTTAATTGGCAGCTAGCCCATGGGGTTCTTTTTACGGCGGACCGGTTGTCTTCTTTTGGGTATCGTTTTGACCCTTCTTGTTTTTGTGGCCGTGGTGACGAATCTTTAGAGCACCTCTTTTTTCTTTGCCCACTTATCCAGCAGGGCATTGCTCGGATTCAACTGGCCCTCTCCGCTGCTTCCCCCTTAGCTCCTTCCATCGATGCTAAGGTTATGTTGTTTGGTTTTTCGTCAGATGACTTTCGTTGTGTTCCTCTTGTTTTTGCGTATTTACTCAATGTTCTGAAATTTTTGGTTTGGAAGCAGCGGAACGACTTCCGGTTCCGCGATGTGCGTCCTTCAGGCCCTAAGCTTCTTGCGCAGCTTAGGGCCAGGGTTTCATTTTTTCTCCCGTTATTTTATAAACGTTTTCAGTCCCCGCGTCGCCGCGGTTTCTTTTCACGTCAGTGGGGCGCACGGGGCGTAGTTGGCCTTGTCAGTGGCGAGACTTTCTCTGTTTGTTTGTGATTTTGTCTTCTCCCGGGTAATCGCGGTCGCCTTTATTGGTAGCACTGCGTGAGCCC
>JAJGOT010001191.1:0-51893 GCA_022457155.1 Cladopsammia gracilis
CCGAAGGCTCATAGAAAATATGCCCGTCATTTTTAGCGGTCATGGCTAGCGGAATATTTCGCGGACGCGCCTCCGTGATATGTGTCAGTCAGTCAGACAGTCGCGCAAGGTAAACTCGCGGGCGCGCAAAAACAGCCGTCGGCGTGGTAAACACTTTAAAAGAGGATCTTTCGCAGTTTCTAGCGGAGCAGTAAAGTCGTTATTTCCCTGCGTTTTTTTCGCGGTTTGCTACTCAAGACAGGGATACTAATTAAGGGAAACTCAGAAGCCGCTTTAGTGGAAAAAGAAGAGCTTTCAGGGATAAAATCTTGCTTCGAGGAACGGATTTCAGAACCGAAAAAGCGGATTTTTAACGAATTTCCAAACAGTCCAGTGACTTAAAGGTAAAATAAATCACATTTTTCGATGGGAATTTATGTTGATATCAATTTTTGATTGACTTTTCCTTTGTGTTGTCTTAAGTTTTGGAGACATGTTTATGAAACGTGCTCAAATTAAGTCGTGTTGTTATCTTGAATTTCATCGGGGACAGCTCTGCCGTGATGCGCTGTAAATGGTACGTGTTTTGCTTTTAAACATAAACCAATGGAGATTTGAATAAAATTTTTCGAAAGAAGATTGTGCTGTCTATTTTTATGTGTTTGTTCATTCATTACATAGATTGAAAAGCGATTTTATGTAAACAAAACAAGACTTATATTTTCTGTCTTCACTCGCGTCGCCTTATTATGCAAATATGTTTCTGTATTTTTGCAATTTTGATTTCCAAATCAGTTTCTCGGGCAATTTTTGACAAACAAAAACTGTATTTTATTCGGAAAGTAGTCGTACTAGTTATTCTAGACAGAGAAAATTTGTTTTTGTGAACTTTTGTACGGTCTAAATGTACTGTGCAGACGGTCGGGTAATAGCGGAGCTCTGCGGGCCGAAGGCCCGCGCGGAGCGCCATACTCATAGAACCCATGCCCTCATTTTTCATGGTCATGACCAGCGGAATGTTTCGCGGGCGCGTGTCCGCCCGCCGCCCCCCGCCGTGTTGGGCATTTTGAAACGAAAGCGAGGCTTTGATTTTCGCGCCTTCGCGCAGCTACATGGCGAATGTCACGTCAGCTCGGTAAACACTTTAGTTGGAGCTGTGTTTAGCGGAGAAAACTGAGAAAACCGTTTAAAAGTCGTTATTTCCCTGCATTTTCGCGGTTTGCTACTTAAGACAAGTTTCACAATTTCTCGAACAGTGGTCAAGACCGCATTTGAGGCTGTGTGACTCTGCAAATCAAGCGTTTTTGGAGGAATATAGAGCTAAGTGTTTTTTATACCTGATTAAAAATCTTGTGCTTCCGACCTTTTCACCTTAGTGTAAAAGCTAAATTCTAAGCTTATATTGTGCAATTTTGGCGTGCATTTAAGCTTAAAAAGGATTCAATTTTGAATACTTAGGTTATTATATGATGGTTGGGAGAAGCATGACAGAAGAGCAGAGACGAAGGAACAGAGAAAGAGAACGAGAACGACAAAGGGAACGGAGGAGAAACAGAACGGAACAACAGCGTCAAGCAGAGCTTGAACGGAGGAGAAACAGAACGGAACAACAGCGTCAAGCAGAGCTTGAACGGAGGAGAAACAGAACGGAACAACAGCGTCAAGCAGAGCTTGAAAGAGACCGAGAACGGAGGAGAAACAGAACGGAACAACAGCGTCAAGCAGAGCTTGAAAGAGACCGAGAACGGAGGAGAAACAGAACGGAACAACAGCGTCAAGCAGAGCTTGAACGGAGGAGAAACAGAACGGAACAACAGCGTCAAGCAGAGCTTGAAAGAGACCGAGAACGGAGGAGAAACAGACGGAACAACAGCGTCAAGCAGAGCTTGAAAGAGACCGAGAACGACAAAGGGATAGGAGGAGACACAGAACGGAACAACAGCGTCAAGCAGCGCTAGAGCGGCTTCGAGGAATGAGAAGTACTGAAGAACAGCATGAACGAGACCAAGAACGGCAACACGAAATAGAGAGGAACAGTATGGAGGAGCAGCCAGAAGCACATAGAGAACGCCAACAAGGTACGGTAAATTCAATGTTATTTTGCAGATTGACTCTGTCCTATTTATTTAAGCTTAAGTGCGTCTGTCAATGTTTTGATTGTCGTAGAAATGCCAGGGAAACATGCTACATGGTGTACAATGTACATGTGTTACAATCAGTAATATTATATTATAGACATCAAACGCAGTTAAGAAGTCACTCTCAAATCAGAATATAATTATTCTCAAAAGTTGCTTGATTTGAAAATAATCTACTCATGATGACACTTTTTCACATCAATTCATGTCAAATAGCCAAATTTGTTTTATTGTAACATTCAATTATTGCTTCCAATTTACAAATTTCTCAACCACAGTCCTAATATTTGGAATTCTCTACCCGCAATAATTACTATTATGTCAAGCTTTCGTACATTTAAGAAAAAGTTGTTAGAGTTTTTAATAAATAGTCCTGGATTGACCAAGCTAATTCACAGCACTCTTTTGTTAATATTTTGACATTCAAGGTTGCCTCTTCCATAAGCCCGGTGATATGTGGAGGTCTGTTATTTGCCTTGTCAAAATGTATGTTAATTTGTAGTTCAAATTTGTCCTTGGTTCAAATTTTATTTTCCTATTTTGGCTATGGTAATGTATGATAATGAGTTTTAAACAAAGGAAAATAAAATTTGAACCAAGGATAAATTAAGATACAAATTAACATTTACATTTTGACAAGGCAAATAAAATGGTATTTCTGGCGTTTGCCAATAAGGCAGAAATAAATATTTTGTCGGCACGAGATACGACAAGGCCTGGGCCCTAGGCCCGGGCATCATGGGTAATGATGCGGTGGTATTTAAGAGGGAGTATAGCACGTGATGTTCATCTAGGCCTCAGAACCAACCGTTGGTACTTCTTTAGCTGTTGCCAAATTTTGCGGTCTTTTTTCTCTCAGTTCTGTCGCCATGCCGCTCGAGAAAGAAGAGGTCGAAGCTCTCATCAAGTCGAACAACGACAAGCTTCTCGACTCTTTCAAGGGCCTCTTAGACCAGACCGTTTCTCAGATTAAACGGTCAAATGAAGAATCGACGGAAAGCCAGATGAAGGAAATCAAACGCCTGAAATTCAACGAGCCTCACAAGTTTAAGAAAAAGGCGAACGAGGACCAATACAAGTTTAATCAGAAGCTTAGCGAAACGCTCGACAGCGCCAAATCCGCCGCTGAGAATTCACAGCTCGACAAAGTCAAAACCAGCTTAGAAGAAGGTGAGACCTTGATTTCTGAGCGTCAAAAACATATTTTACTGGCCGATAAGTCGGATTACGGATGGGCTACGGTCAAAGAATACAAAAAGCATAGTTTAGCAGACGACTCCGATGACGAGAAGCGGATAATCAAGGCTGAATCGCGTGCTCGCACTTCTGTCAACGCATTAAAGAAGAAGAAATTATCGACGCCGGCAGTGTCCACTTCGTCTAGCCAACCTCGGCCTATTCCCGCCCTTGTGCCTGGTTCTTCGCCTCGACCCAAACCCGGGACATGTTTTGCGTGTGGTAAATCTGGCCACTGGCGCGCATCCTGTCCTACAATGGCCCAGCCGAATACTTCAGCAAAGTGACTAGAGGACCGCCACGACTCAGGTGTAGTTCTTTCCTCTGTTAGTGTTGAAGTTAGTAATAATTTGCCTTTGCAATCAGAATTTGACAGTGTTATTGACTCGGATTCTAGCCTTTCCGTTTGCGCTGATGCTTCCATGTTAGTTTCCTTCAAAGATATCTATTCAGACTCTAATGTAGGCGATTCGACCTGCTTATCTGTGCGTGGAAGACTGAGAAAATTTGTAGCTTTTTGGCGTACCTTGGAAGTTTCGCAATTCATCTTGAATGTTATTATGCAGGGTTACAAAATTCCATTTTTTCAACTTCCAACACCTTTCGTTAAGAGAAACAACACTTCTGCTCGTGAGAATTGTGATTTTGTTTCGCAGGCTGTCAACGATTTACTTCGCTTGGATCTAATTGAAGAACTTGTTTGTAAGCCCGATATTGTTAACCCGCTTTCATGAGTTTCTACCCGCAGTTCGGGAAAGCAAAGGCTCATTTTGGATCTCCGACATGTTAACCAGTTTATATACAAGCAGAAATTTAAATGCGAGGATCTGGGCGTCGCTACGCAGCTATTTGATCGTAATTATCACTTGTTTAATTTTGACTTGAAGTCTGGATACCATCACGTTGAAATTTTCCCGGATCACAGGAAATTTCTCGCTTTTGCTTGGGATTTTGGCACCGGGGTTTTCAGATATTTTCAGTTCTGTGTGCTCCCTTTCGGGCTCTCTTCAGCCCCGTATATTTTTACATCGATTTCATGCTGTGTGTGAAGCGTAGTCACTGAACTTAAAGAAATGCGCCATAAAAGTGCTTATGAAACATCGGCGTCAGTTGAGTCATTTAAACTATGTATTCTCTATTTTCGAATTGCCCATAATACACTTTGTTTGCCCCCCAAATTTTGCATAAACTATATTTTTGAAATGCTCTTGGGAATATGTAGTCCTCCCAAGAGCATTTCAAAACAATAGTTTATGCAAAATTTGGGGGGCAAACAAAGTGTATTATGGACAATTCGAAAACAGAGAATAGGCATTCAACTCCTTTCATTTCGTGTGAAATGATGTATGAAATAAATCATTTCGATACCATTCAGCATTGAAAGGATATCTCTCTTCGTTAACGCGCAATTGTTTTAAAAATCAATTAGTTTTCGACTTAAATAAAATGAGTGTTTATCCAAACTGCAGTCACATTTGTGAAAAGCGCCAGGTGATTGCAAGTTCTCCAATCTGACCGTTCCGATCAACTTCGCAGAGTTTTAACTGAAGGTACGTCGACCTTATGAAAGTTATGCAAGTCCTGTAGTTATAAATTGCAGGTGATGTCTTCAGCCATCATTGTGTTTACAAACAAAATTGAATTTGAGATCTATTTATTGAAAATATTTTGATGAACAAGTTACTTGAACAAGTTCGAAATGCTAGCTATTGGAATTGTAAACCACATCAGGGTCAGAGTCGTTTGTAGTCCACCGAATAACAGACCAAGTAGTTCAACGCATTCAACAACAAAGTTTTATAGCCGTTTAAACTCGTATTTGGTGGATTTTAATTTCCATATATCCCAGAAACTAAACTTTCAATTTGTTTTTTTCTCACATATTAACATTGGATCCGGAGTATATTTTAAACATTAATTTCGATGACTTTCACTTTCCTCCACGTAAAAAGAACCAGTAAACAGCATGGTAAATCTATTTACTAGACAACTTGAGGATGTTAGTAAACTTTTAGAAAGAAACACCGGTTTCGACAACAGGGCCGAGTTGTCCAAAGCCTGATTAGCACTAATTCTGGATTAACTGTCAACAGAACATATGAGTTGTCATAGTAATTAAACCTGGATTAGCGCTAATCGTCCTTCGAACAACTCGGCCCAGAAGTTTAAAAAGTTTTATCGCGCGTTTTGAAATCTTAACGTGCTTTCAGTATCCATAATGACAGATGTCGATAAGCGGAGAGAGCTAATCCCAATGAAGTTTCTTCTACAATAGACGCGCTAACGCATTAGGTAAGGGATAATGCTCGAGCTCCGAGGCCTTCTTAAAAATAATGACCGACCGCGTAGCGCGAGGTCATTATTTTTATGAAGGCTGAGGAGCGAGGGTATTATCCGTTTAAATGCACCCTTTCATTGTTTTAAAACAAGCAAACCAACGAGTTGCTGTGAAATTTTGCTCATTAGTGACAGTAGTGATTGTCTAAATCCCGTAAGGATTGTGCAAGCATTCTAATTATTGTTTTGACAACGTCTTTAATGGCTCCCTTGGACGAATATTTCTTACCGTTACAATCAGTTTAACGTTTGTTAGAATTGTTCAACTCTGGCCTCGATGAAACGCTGTGATGCGCTGTGAAGCGCCGTTTGTGACATTCTTTACTGGCCAAGTAGGATACTTTTTACAACAAGATGCGGACAAAGTTCTCAAGTTACCGCAAAATAGGAAAAAAGGAATGAGGAGGATTCAATCTTGGAAAAAAAATGTGAGCAAGCGAAGTGAATATTCCGTACACTTTTGAAACGTTTCAATTCTTACCTGACAAGAGTAAAAGCAGTGAGTATAGTCAGTAGCAGCAGCAAAATCAGGAATTTGGGGATATGGGCTTTGGATAAAAATAGGAAATTGACTGTCGATAATTTTTCATTCCACGTTCAATGTAATGGATAATATTGAGTATTTGCCTTATAGTGTCTATAGTGAAGGTTTATTTAAAACTATTAACCAATGTAGTTTAAAACCTAAAAAAATAAGTCCGTCCATTTCAGTGAGCATTTATGCGGATTATTAAAAATAATAACCTGTTCAAAACAATGAAAAGGTGCGTTAATAGATTTATAACGAACAATTGAACACAAAGTTTGGCAAGGTTTAAAGAACAACCTTTTTGATTTCAACATGATCGCGCACACCCTGTTGTAATCAAGGCTGCCACCGGTTTTTCTAATGTCAGGGCCAGCACCCGAAAAAACAAACAAAAAAAACAAAACAAAACCTAGCCAACTGAAAAATAACTTCGGATATTTCGCGAAGCGGCGCAGAGATCGATAAACCTTTCCCACGACTGTGTTTTTCAGATAACTTTCAGTATTTTAATTTACATATTTTGCAGACTGTGAAGCGTCACTGAACTTAAAGAAATAGCGCCATAAAAGTGCCTATGAAACATCGGCGTCAGTTGAGTCATTTAAACTATGTATAGGCATTCAACTCCTTTTATTTCTATACCATTCAGCATTGAAAGGATGCCTCTCTTCGTTAATGCCTCTATTGTGAACCGCGCAATTGTTTTAAAAATCAATTAGTTTTCGACTTAAATAAAATGAGTGTTTATCCAAACTGCAGTCACATTTGTTAAAAACGCCGGGTGATTGCAATTCTCCCGTCTGACCGTTCCGATCAACTTCGCAGAGTTTTAACTGAAGGTACGTCCACCTTATGAAAGTTACGCGGCAAGTCCTATAGTTATAAAGTGCAGGTGATGTCTTCAGCCATCATTGCGTGTTTGCAAACTTAGAATTGAATTTGAGATCTATTTACTGAAAATATTTTGATGCACAAGCTAAGTAACTTAAAAACGTTCGAATAGCTATTTATTGGAATTGTAAACCACATCAGGGTCAGAGTAGGTTGTAGTCCTCCGAATAACAGACCAAGTTGTTCAGCGCATTCAACAACAAGTTTTATAGCCGTTAAAACTCGTATTTGTTGGATCTTAATTTTCATATATCCCAGAAACTAAACTTTCAATTTGTAGGTTTTTTCACATATTAACATTGGATCCGGAGTATATTTTAAACATATTCATTTCGTCGACTTTCACTTTTCTCCACGTAAAATAACCAGTAAACAGCATGGTAAATCTATTTACTATTCATATTACATTAATCAAAGTAGCTTACTTTAGAGATGCAATGTTCTTGGCTGGCATTGTAGAGATCTTTCGCCAAACTGCCATTTCATATTCAAAAGATCCACTATTGTGAAAACACCTACTAAATATGAAATATGCACGCGAAATACATTTGTAGTGTTTATTTTATCAGTCAACCGTAGACTGGGTCGTTTTTATACAATGAATTGTATCTTAAGAGTGCGGAAAAGTGGCCTCATTTTCCGCTAAATCGGAAAGCCCCGATACACACTCAGTTACGCAACTGAATCAACGTTAATGATTAACAACTTTAACCTACAACTCGCCTTAATTGTTGGTCCTTTATTATGACTATAACGTATTTCGCTAAAATATGACTTGGTTTTATCATGTGTACGCTAAGAGCAGATCCAAACACTTATGAGATCTAAGCATTTACGAGACTTCACGAACCGATTTCCGCGGTTCAGTGACGTAGCCATTTGCGTTATTCAGCGCTGTCGGCCTGGCTACGAATTTTAGAAACGGTTTGCTCCTTATTCAGTATGGTCAGAAGCCCATCATTGGGCTCCAGGTATCGTCATGAAATTACGTCAAAAATCGAGCGAGTGCGGAGAGAATGCCTGGATACTAAGATGCTCCCTCCTGAACGTCTGGTTTTATAACTTGTACTAAGTTAGAAATTATTTTGTTTTTCGTTTCACTGCAGAGTGATTAGACAACAAAGGCCCTTATATTTTTTCCCTCATTAACAAAGTTAAAATTCAGTCGATGTTAGAAATGCCATTTGCTGGGGCAAAATAAAAAACACTAATGCACAAATGGGCAGCAAATACATTAGCAGAAAGGCGTGATACACATTTAGAAAAAACTCAAAGGTATGATACTAACTTAAACATGAAACCGTTTTTTTTTCCTCTTGTGATTGTTACTATTATCATAACACTGCAATTATTTTTGTCATTTGTTTATTTCAATCTACACTGACATCAGGGAAAAGAAATAAAAGACGTTTCTGACCAAAATGAAGAATTCAGTCCTTCTCGTCGCTATGTTGTCTATCATCGTCTTGACAACAACAGTAAGCCATGTTGAAAGTCTTAAATGTGGAACTTTAAGCACAGGCAAGAGGATTAACAGATGCATAAAGATAGCAGTGAAAAACAAAGCAGCGACGATGCTAATGAAGATGGCAAAAAAGATGGAACAAAAATACCGCGATCGTTTCCAGCAGCAACGCCACATCTAGTATTTTATTGCAAGTCCAGAAATACTCTTCAGCATGGAGCGCACGACTCAAGATATGGACAGCAATTCAAGACATACAAAGAATACTTTAAAATTTTAATTCTGTAGCATAAATACTCTTATCTTTATTTTTTACAGTTTTAAATGTTAATTTTTTAAACGACACTCTTCCGTGAGCGATGAAGGTCTTCAATCTTAAGACAACAAAAGTTAGGCTTTGTATTTATCCGTCTTAGAGCGCTTTTCAATTGAGTGTCGAAAGTAATTTCGCAATTGCTTTGGTTTTGCCATTGCTACGCTTTGTGATTGGCTAGAACCAATCGCCAGTTTCTCGCAAGCGTTTTCCCGCGCTTAGTGCCTCCTATGTATATGATTCGAGTTTTGATCGGTTCATCGGATTGTCTGCGAGTTCTGTGATTGGTCCGAATGATTACTTTGGTTTTGGTTTTACGACACTCAATTGAAAACCGCTCGAAAAGACATTCTTCCGTGAGCGATGAAGACCTTTAACCGTTTTGATTGTAAGCCAAGGCTGTTCTAACGAATCCTTATACCTTAAACTTTTGATGTCGGCTTAATACACTTTTATATTCTATTATTTATTTATATTTCGTTTCATTTGCTTCTATTTATAGCTGAATTTTTGAAAAGGTGGTCAACGAAAATTACGGCAATTTCAATAAAAATAACACCAAACAAGGGTTTATATGATCCCGATCAGCCCGAAAATAACAGAGAAGAGAGAGAAGAGGGAAAGGGAGCAAGAGCGAAAGAAAAAAAGTCCAGCAACAGTCTTTAGTTTTTATATTGGGGGTTGTAGGGATAGTTTTTGAACGACAAAAAAAAACAAACAAAAAAAAACAAAAAAAAACAAGGCCAAGCACACTCACGAACGGTTACTTAGGGCGACAGCCTTCTTTAAAATTCAGGTTTTTATCTCGATAGAATGGCGACAATGATCGGGATTAGCATACTATGTTTTATTTCTGTATTTATAACAATCACAGGCCGTTGGAATATCTCACGAGATATGGTTTGCTTTATAAACTAACCTTTTGGTTTTCGACAATCGGCGCCAAAAGTGTTGAGACATTTCGTTATTTTGGGAGTCGTTTCCTATTGCTTTTATTGTTGCCGTCACAAATTTACCCCTCCCCCCAATCAATGTTGATACGCAGAGCTCAGGCCTTGTTGAATGCTACAACATTGAACGGGGGAGGGGGGAGCTTTGTAGCACCTAGTAATATGAATAAGAATGATGAATACCAAATTCATTATTCTATAATGCGATATGCTGAGACTGTCTCAATTACTTCTGTCGCCGATTGTCCGGGCATAAGATCTAGGTTTTTGAAACGTTAACAAGAAGCAATATTTGTCAATTATATCTGAAATATTTCTTTGATGGAGAAGTTAAAATGTGCAATAAATGATATCCGATTCAATTTAATTACAACTTGTTTCATACTATTAAATGATTGTTTTAATTCATCCTCGCTAGAGACGTTTACATCAATTAACCGCTTTCTGGACATACTACGGACGTAAATTGCGCAGTTCACAGAGACTTTGATCGCGCAAATTTATTCTGTTACACTTTTTCAAAATTAACGAACATTCACAATGGATTTTCAGTATACGAGGTTACGATTCAGGATCGTCTTCTATAGATGAAAACCAAGCACAGGAGTACTACTCGGTTAAATTTTTTTCACGGTCATTTCGAAATTTGTTAGAGAAAGGGCGGGGAAAATATCGCAATATGATGATTGTCGGGCCAGCAAATTGCGGGAAAACGTTTCTCTTTAACCCTCTAAATTCCATTTTCCAATTCCTGCATGTACTAGTTTTGCGTGGGTTGTCGCGTAATCATGCTACGAATTGAATATTTAAGAAGTTTGTCAGTTAGGAGTTCTTATTCGACGGCATCTTTTTGGTCCACTTCAATATCAAAATTTTACTTTAGTAAAATGTGTATTATGTCTGATCTAGGTTTAGTATGTTAGCTGTATTAAGCTATATACAGCTGTTTCGAGAAAGGTTGTCGGAAAAAAGCGTAAAAGTGCACGCGACAATCCCGAAAGGTATTGTGGGTAGTTTTACGTGACTTCGGCATTTCAGGGAAATCTGAGAAAATGGCACAAGACGCCATGGAGGTATGTTTGCGAGTGTTAAGAGAAAGCAATAAAAGTAGATTCGACAGCTACAGTGTCAGGAACGTGCCTTGCTTTGAAACCGTTATTCAATTGAAGCAATACTTTTTGCAAAATTGTAAAGCGGAAATTTTTCCAGCAACCGACACGACTTTCCAGATCGGCTACTACGTCGAAGAAAAAAAAGAAATTCTCTATATCGTCCGAAATCCAGCTCGCCGAGTTGTTTTCTTTGGTTAAAAACGGGAAGGTAACAATGTGGGTAGATCCACATAAAGACGTTCTAAGGAGTTCTTTGGATAAAAAGAGAAAAGGTAAGGAACACTATAAGCCACGTTTTGCACGTTTTGTTGCACCTGAAGTTAGGTGAGATTTTTTTCAAATGTTTAACTACAATGACTATGATTATTACTATTCTCAATTTGGTAATCCCAGTGCTCGAGATGATAACGAGGACGGAGAGGGAGAATTTGCTTAGCACGGCTAAAAGGGAAGCATGACTTTCCTGAGTTTAAATTACGCTGCTGAGCGCGGATGGTGGTAAGGAAATTTTAATTGTCGGGAGTAATTTTCACCTTTATTGGTTAGATTTCATATCCACCATCAAGCTATATTTTCTATAAGATTGTTTACTTCTTATTTTCTAAACTGAGTTTTCAATCAAGTGTTGTTTGACAAATGTTTACAAAAATTAGCATAAAACGCATGCTTTGCACGTTCTTGAGACTGAAATAGACTGGACTGCTTGAAGCAGCTTCCATAATCACGAACTCCACGTGTGGATGCATGGCAAAACTGTTTAACGATTTTACTTCGCCAGTATTCAGGCATTTGAAATATAGCGCTCCACAGTTCTTGGCGATATGAATAAAGTAGCCGCTACTTCATCTACGCTATATCCTAAAAACTCATTTATCCATATGGGCCGCCATATAAGATCATCACTGCACGGACGAGGCATCGCGGGTCTGATATACTTATTTGACTCATTAAAATTCATTGATAATATCCCAGATTACCTTTCGGGATTGTCGCGTGCACTTTTTCGCTTTTTTCCGACAACCTTTCTCGAAACAGCTGTATATGTTAAGTCCATTTATGTGTGATCAATAAACGAGATGCTCCCTCCTGGACGTCTGGTTTTATTGCTTATACTAAATTGGAAATTATTTTATTTTCGTTTCACTGCAGAGTGATTAGACAACAAAAGCATATATATATATTTGCCCTCATTAACAAAATTAAAATTCCCCCAGTCGATGTTAAACATGCCATTTGCTGGGACCAAATGAAAAGCACTAATGCACAAATGGGCAGCAAATACATTAGCAGAAAAGCGTCATACACATTTAGAAAAAAACTCAAAGACATGATACTAATTTAAACATGAAACTGTTTTTTTTCCTCTTGTTACTGTTACGATTATCATAACACTGCAGTTATTTTTGTCATTTGTTTGTTTATTTCATTGCAATTTATTATTTTATTTGTTTATGGTTTTGTTAAGTTGCTACTACGTTTAGACATTCATATCTTAGATATCGATTATTTTGGTTGTGCTATGTGTAAACATGCCGGGCACGTTTCTGCATGTCTAAGAAAAGGAAGTCAGTGGAACATGGCCAAAAAGCTTTGTTTACTTTATGTCATAAGCTAATGTGTATATGAAAATAAATTCATATGAACTGCGAAGAAAGAATTAAACAGAATGTGATTATCGCAGTTCTGCAGCAACTGAAGGAGTTGCAACAATAACCTGAAAAAAAAAAAAAAAACTTTCAGACCTCGACGGGATTCGAACCCATGACCTTTGCGATTCCGGTGCAAACGCTCTACCATACCACTGAGCTACAACACCAGATAAGAGAGTCCCTGTTAGGGGGTACCCATGTCCACCGTCTGAATTTCACAAGCAGCCATATCGCAATTTCGGGAAGTTCTTGTGTCGCCCGTCGGAATTTCATGAAGTGACGTCATTTAACTTTTTTTTTTCATTTTTCTCTCTCCCTGCCGCGTCTCGCCCTTCTCGCGTGGGGTGATTTTCACGCGCGCTCGCGTTTCGCTCGTTCTACTATCCGTGAGGAAAAATGAGGGACAACTCGTAGTCTAGTACTCACATAGCTTATATGTTTTGGTGATATGGCCACTCATTTCAAAACAAAATCTGTGTTTCGTTGTACTTTCGTGCGCGCATAAAGGGACGCTGTCCCGGCTGAAATATCGTGTTTTCATGATTATGGCCAGGAGCTTGATTTCAGCTTACTTTATTATCTTGAAATTGGAAGAAATCATCGCTAAGTCAAAATTTCACAAGAATAGCAAGTTTGATTTTTTGACGGTCAATAAATCAAATTTCATGAACTGTAATCCACTTCAATCCACGTAATCCTGCACTTTATCTCCAAACTACTACTTTTGTTTTGATCTATAGAATCTTTTTATGCAACTAAGCGGTACATTTGGTGGCATTTGGCGATATAACGTGGAAATAAGCTAAGCGGAATTTTACTATTTCCGCGGGACAGTGTCCCTTTAAAGCGCCAAATTTCCAAGACATTTTGATTGAGACAAAATGACGAGTGTAAGGTTGGATACAAGACTTTCGACGAGTGGAATACAATAGACTAGATGGTACAAGTTGTAAGAGATTTACCATGCTGTGCACCTTTTCTCGTGGAGTAAAGCAAAGTCGTCGAAATGAATAACTTTAAAATATACTGCATTTTTAATAGGTGGTTTGCAACCATTCCCTGAGAATTTAAAAGATAAAAGTGCAGCGGTCATGCTGGTGAACGAAACAAAAGAAAGTGATAGGAGCTAATAATAATCTTTTGGTTTGTACCTCCAGCGTGACGTCCGGGTGAAAACGTCCGATATCACTAGTGAAAAACCTACAAATTGAAAGTTTAGCTTCCAGAGTATATGAACATTAAAATCTACCAAATACGAGTTTTAACGGCTACAAAACTTGCTGCTAAATGCGTTGAATTACTTGGTCTATTCGGCGGACTACAACCGACTCTGACCCTGACGTGGCCATGGTGTACAATTCCAATAACTAGCTATTCGAACTTTTTTAATGACTATACAAGTTAAAATGACTCAACTGACGCTGACGCCATGCTGTTGTTTTGGCCAACAAGAAGGCCAAAACGACAGCAGCAACCGTTTACTATTACATAAAACTTCTAAGTATTTTAGCGGAGCACTCGCCGGGCCGAAGGCTCATAGAAAATATGCCCGTCATTTTTAGCGGTCATGGCTAGCGGAATATTTCGCGGACGCGCCTCCGTGATATGTGTCAGTCAGTCAGACAGTCGCGCAAGGTAAACTCGCGGGCGCGCAAAAACAGCCGTCGGCGTGGTAAACACTTTAAAAGAGGATCTTTCGCAGTTTCTAGCGGAGCAGTAAAGTCGTTATTTCCCTGCGTTTTTTTCGCGGTTTGCTACTCAAGACAGGGATACTAATTAAGGGAAACTCAGAAGCCGCTTTAGTGGAAAAAGAAGAGCTTTCAGGGATAAAATCTTGCTTCGAGGAACGGATTTCAGAACCGAAAAAGCGGATTTTTAACGAATTTCCAAACAGTCCAGTGACTTAAAGGTAAAATAAATCACATTTTTCGATGGGAATTTATGTTGATATCAATTTTTGATTGACTTTTCCTTTGTGTTGTCTTAAGTTTTGGAGACATGTTTATGAAACGTGCTCAAATTAAGTCGTGTTGTTATCTTGAATTTCATCGGGGACAGCTCTGCCGTGATGCGCTGTAAATGGTACGTGTTTTGCTTTTAAACATAAACCAATGGAGATTTGAATAAAATTTTTCGAAAGAAGATTGTGCTGTCTATTTTTATGTGTTTGTTCATTCATTACATAGATTGAAAAGCGATTTTATGTAAACAAAACAAGACTTATATTTTCTGTCTTCACTCGCGTCGCCTTATTATGCAAATATGTTTCTGTATTTTTGCAATTTTGATTTCCAAATCAGTTTCTCGGGCAATTTTTGACAAACAAAAACTGTATTTTATTCGGAAAGTAGTCGTACTAGTTATTCTAGACAGAGAAAATTTGTTTTTGTGAACTTTTGTACGGTCTAAATGTACTGTGCAGACGGTCGGGTAATAGCGGAGCTCTGCGGGCCGAAGGCCCGCGCGGAGCGCCATACTCATAGAACCCATGCCCTCATTTTTCATGGTCATGACCAGCGGAATGTTTCGCGGGCGCGTGTCCGCCCGCCGCCCCCCGCCGTGTTGGGCATTTTGAAACGAAAGCGAGGCTTTGATTTTCGCGCCTTCGCGCAGCTACATGGCGAATGTCACGTCAGCTCGGTAAACACTTTAGTTGGAGCTGTGTTTAGCGGAGAAAACTGAGAAAACCGTTTAAAAGTCGTTATTTCCCTGCATTTTCGCGGTTTGCTACTTAAGACAAGTTTCACAATTTCTCGAACAGTGGTCAAGACCGCATTTGAGGCTGTGTGACTCTGCAAATCAAGCGTTTTTGGAGGAATATAGAGCTAAGTGTTTTTTATACCTGATTAAAAATCTTGTGCTTCCGACCTTTTCACCTTAGTGTAAAAGCTAAATTCTAAGCTTATATTGTGCAATTTTGGCGTGCATTTAAGCTTAAAAAGGATTCAATTTTGAATACTTAGGTTATTATATGATGGTTGGGAGAAGCATGACAGAAGAGCAGAGACGAAGGAACAGAGAAAGAGAACGAGAACGACAAAGGGAACGGAGGAGAAACAGAACGGAACAACAGCGTCAAGCAGAGCTTGAACGGAGGAGAAACAGAACGGAACAACAGCGTCAAGCAGAGCTTGAACGGAGGAGAAACAGAACGGAACAACAGCGTCAAGCAGAGCTTGAAAGAGACCGAGAACGGAGGAGAAACAGAACGGAACAACAGCGTCAAGCAGAGCTTGAAAGAGACCGAGAACGGAGGAGAAACAGAACGGAACAACAGCGTCAAGCAGAGCTTGAACGGAGGAGAAACAGAACGGAACAACAGCGTCAAGCAGAGCTTGAAAGAGACCGAGAACGGAGGAGAAACAGAACGGAACAACAGCGTCAAGCAGAGCTTGAAAGAGACCGAGAACGACAAAGGGATAGGAGGAGACACAGAACGGAACAACAGCGTCAAGCAGCGCTAGAGCGGCTTCGAGGAATGAGAAGTACTGAAGAACAGCATGAACGAGACCAAGAACGGCAACACGAAATAGAGAGGAACAGTATGGAGGAGCAGCCAGAAGCACATAGAGAACGCCAACAAGGTACGGTAAATTCAATGTTATTTTGCAGATTGACTCTGTCCTATTTATTTAAGCTTAAGTGCGTCTGTCAATGTTTTGATTGTCGTAGAAATGCCAGGGAAACATGCTACATGGTGTACAATGTACATGTGTTACAATCAGTAATATTATATTATAGACATCAAACGCAGTTAAGAAGTCACTCTCAAATCAGAATATAATTATTCTCAAAAGTTGCTTGATTTGAAAATAATCTACTCATGATGACACTTTTTCACATCAATTCATGTCAAATAGCCAAATTTGTTTTATTGTAACATTCAATTATTGCTTCCAATTTACAAATTTCTCAACCACAGTCCTAATATTTGGAATTCTCTACCCGCAATAATTACTATTATGTCAAGCTTTCGTACATTTAAGAAAAAGTTGTTAGAGTTTTTAATAAATAGTCCTGGATTGACCAAGCTAATTCACAGCACTCTTTTGTTAATATTTTGACATTCAAGGTTGCCTCTTCCATAAGCCCGGTGATATGTGGAGGTCTGTTATTTGCCTTGTCAAAATGTATGTTAATTTGTAGTTCAAATTTGTCCTTGGTTCAAATTTTATTTTCCTATTTTGGCTATGGTAATGTATGATAATGAGTTTTAAACAAAGGAAAATAAAATTTGAACCAAGGATAAATTAAGATACAAATTAACATTTACATTTTGACAAGGCAAATAAAATGGTATTTCTGGCGTTTGCCAATAAGGCAGAAATAAATATTTTGTCGGCACGAGATACGACAAGGCCTGGGCCCTAGGCCCGGGCATCATGGGTAATGATGCGGTGGTATTTAAGAGGGAGTATAGCACGTGATGTTCATCTAGGCCTCAGAACCAACCGTTGGTACTTCTTTAGCTGTTGCCAAATTTTGCGGTCTTTTTTCTCTCAGTTCTGTCGCCATGCCGCTCGAGAAAGAAGAGGTCGAAGCTCTCATCAAGTCGAACAACGACAAGCTTCTCGACTCTTTCAAGGGCCTCTTAGACCAGACCGTTTCTCAGATTAAACGGTCAAATGAAGAATCGACGGAAAGCCAGATGAAGGAAATCAAACGCCTGAAATTCAACGAGCCTCACAAGTTTAAGAAAAAGGCGAACGAGGACCAATACAAGTTTAATCAGAAGCTTAGCGAAACGCTCGACAGCGCCAAATCCGCCGCTGAGAATTCACAGCTCGACAAAGTCAAAACCAGCTTAGAAGAAGGTGAGACCTTGATTTCTGAGCGTCAAAAACATATTTTACTGGCCGATAAGTCGGATTACGGATGGGCTACGGTCAAAGAATACAAAAAGCATAGTTTAGCAGACGACTCCGATGACGAGAAGCGGATAATCAAGGCTGAATCGCGTGCTCGCACTTCTGTCAACGCATTAAAGAAGAAGAAATTATCGACGCCGGCAGTGTCCACTTCGTCTAGCCAACCTCGGCCTATTCCCGCCCTTGTGCCTGGTTCTTCGCCTCGACCCAAACCCGGGACATGTTTTGCGTGTGGTAAATCTGGCCACTGGCGCGCATCCTGTCCTACAATGGCCCAGCCGAATACTTCAGCAAAGTGACTAGAGGACCGCCACGACTCAGGTGTAGTTCTTTCCTCTGTTAGTGTTGAAGTTAGTAATAATTTGCCTTTGCAATCAGAATTTGACAGTGTTATTGACTCGGATTCTAGCCTTTCCGTTTGCGCTGATGCTTCCATGTTAGTTTCCTTCAAAGATATCTATTCAGACTCTAATGTAGGCGATTCGACCTGCTTATCTGTGCGTGGAAGACTGAGAAAATTTGTAGCTTTTTGGCGTACCTTGGAAGTTTCGCAATTCATCTTGAATGTTATTATGCAGGGTTACAAAATTCCATTTTTTCAACTTCCAACACCTTTCGTTAAGAGAAACAACACTTCTGCTCGTGAGAATTGTGATTTTGTTTCGCAGGCTGTCAACGATTTACTTCGCTTGGATCTAATTGAAGAACTTGTTTGTAAGCCCGATATTGTTAACCCGCTTTCAGTTTCTACCCGCAGTTCGGGAAAGCAAAGGCTCATTTTGGATCTCCGACATGTTAACCAGTTTATATACAAGCAGAAATTTAAATGCGAGGATCTGGGCGTCGCTACGCAGCTATTTGATCGTAATTATCACTTGTTTAATTTTGACTTGAAGTCTGGATACCATCACGTTGAAATTTTCCCGGATCACAGGAAATTTCTCGCTTTTGCTTGGGATTTTGGCACCGGGGTTTTCAGATATTTTCAGTTCTGTGTGCTCCCTTTCGGGCTCTCTTCAGCCCCGTATATTTTTACATCGATTTCATGCTGTGTGTGAAGCGTAGTCACTGAACTTAAAGAAATGCGCCATAAAAGTGCTTATGAAACATCGGCGTCAGTTGAGTCATTTAAACTATGTATTCTCTATTTTCGAATTGCCCATAATACACTTTGTTTGCCCCCCAAATTTTGCATAAACTATATTTTTGAAATGCTCTTGGGAATATGTGGTCCTCCCAAGAGCATTTCAAAACAATAGTTTATGCAAAATTTGGGGGGCAAACAAAGTGTATTATGGACAATTCGAAAACAGAGAATAGGCATTCAACTCCTTTCATTTCGTGTGAAATGATGTATGTGAAATAAATCATTTCGATACCATTCAGCATTGAAAGGATATCTCTCTTCGTTAACGCGCAATTGTTTTAAAAATCAATTAGTTTTCGACTTAAATAAAATGAGTGTTTATCCAAACTGCAGTCACATTTGTGAAAAGCGCCAGGTGATTGCAAGTTCTCCAATCTGACCGTTCCGATCAACTTCGCAGAGTTTTAACTGAAGGTACGTCGACCTTATGAAAGTTATGCAAGTCCTGTAGTTATAAATTGCAGGTGATGTCTTCAGCCATCATTGTGTTTACAAACAAAATTGAATTTGAGATCTATTTATTGAAAATATTTTGATGAACAAGTTACTTGAACAAGTTCGAAATGCTAGCTATTGGAATTGTAAACCACATCAGGGTCAGAGTCGTTTGTAGTCCACCGAATAACAGACCAAGTAGTTCAACGCATTCAACAACAAAGTTTTATAGCCGTTTAAACTCGTATTTGGTGGATTTTAATTTCCATATATCCCAGAAACTAAACTTTCAATTTGTTTTTTTCTCACATATTAACATTGGATCCGGAGTATATTTTAAACATTAATTTCGATGACTTTCACTTTCCTCCACGTAAAAAGAACCAGTAAACAGCATGGTAAATCTATTTACTAGACAACTTGAGGATGTTAGTAAACTTTTAGAAAGAAACACCGGTTTCGACAACAGGGCCGAGTTGTCCAAAGCCTGATTAGCACTAATTCTGGATTAACTGTCAACAGAACATATGAGTTGTCATAGTAATTAAACCTGGATTAGCGCTAATCGTCCTTCGAACAACTCGGCCCAGAAGTTTAAAAAGTTTTATCGCGCGTTTTGAAATCTTAACGTGCTTTCAGTATCCATAATGACAGATGTCGATAAGCGGAGAGAGCTAATCCCAATGAAGTTTCTTCTACAATAGACGCGCTAACGCATTAGGTAAGGGATAATGCTCGAGCTCCGAGGCCTTCTTAAAAATAATGACCGACCGCGTAGCGCGAGGTCATTATTTTTATGAAGGCTGAGGAGCGAGGGTATTATCCGTTTAAATGCACCCTTTCATTGTTTTAAAACAAGCAAACCAACGAGTTGCTGTGAAATTTTGCTCATTAGTGACAGTAGTGATTGTCTAAATCCCGTAAGGATTGTGCAAGCATTCTAATTATTGTTTTGACAACGTCTTTAATGGCTCCCTTGGACGAATATTTCTTACCGTTACAATCAGTTTAACGTTTGTTAGAATTGTTCAACTCTGGCCTCGATGAAACGCTGTGATGCGCTGTGAAGCGCCGTTTGTGACATTCTTTACTGGCCAAGTAGGATACTTTTTACAACAAGATGCGGACAAAGTTCTCAAGTTACCGCAAAATAGGAAAAAAGGAATGAGGAGGATTCAATCTTGGAAAAAAAATGTGAGCAAGCGAAGTGAATATTCCGTACACTTTTGAAACGTTTCAATTCTTACCTGACAAGAGTAAAAGCAGTGAGTATAGTCAGTAGCAGCAGCAAAATCAGGAATTTGGGGATATGGGCTTTGGATAAAAATAGGAAATTGACTGTCGATAATTTTTCATTCCACGTTCAATGTAATGGATAATATTGAGTATTTGCCTTATAGTGTCTATAGTGAAGGTTTATTTAAAACTATTAACCAATGTAGTTTAAAACCTAAAAAAATAAGTCCGTCCATTTCAGTGAGCATTTATGCGGATTATTAAAAATAATAACCTGTTCAAAACAATGAAAAGGTGCGTTAATAGATTTATAACGAACAATTGAACACAAAGTTTGGCAAGGTTTAAAGAACAACCTTTTTGATTTCAACATGATCGCGCACCCCTGTTGTAATCAAGGCTGCCACCGGTTTTTCTAATGTCAGGGCCAGCACCCGAAAAAACAAACAAAAAAAACAAAACAAAACCTAGCCAACTGAAAAATAACTTCGGATATTTCGCGAAGCGGCGCAGAGATCGATAAACCTTTCCCACGACTGTGTTTTTCAGATAACTTTCAGTATTTTAATTTACATATTTTGCAGACTGTGAAGCGTCACTGAACTTAAAGAAATAGCGCCATAAAAGTGCCTATGAAACATCGGCGTCAGTTGAGTCATTTAAACTATGTATAGGCATTCAACTCCTTTTATTTCTATACCATTCAGCATTGAAAGGATGCCTCTCTTCGTTAATGCCTCTATTGTGAACCGCGCAATTGTTTTAAAAATCAATTAGTTTTCGACTTAAATAAAATGAGTGTTTATCCAAACTGCAGTCACATTTGTTAAAAACGCCGGGTGATTGCAAATTCTCCCGTCTGACCGTTCCGATCAACTTCGCAGAGTTTTAACTGAAGGTACGTCCACCTTATGAAAGTTACGCGGCAAGTCCTATAGTTATAAAGTGCAGGTGATGTCTTCAGCCATCATTGCGTGTTTGCAAACTTAGAATTGAATTTGAGATCTATTTACTGAAAATATTTTGATGCACAAGCTAAGTAACTTAAAAACGTTCGAATAGCTATTTATTGGAATTGTAAACCACATCAGGGTCAGAGTAGGTTGTAGTCCTCCGAATAACAGACCAAGTTGTTCAGCGCATTCAACAACAAGTTTTATAGCCGTTAAAACTCGTATTTGTTGGATCTTAATTTTCATATATCCCAGAAACTAAACTTTCAATTTGTAGGTTTTTTCACATATTAACATTGGATCCGGAGTATATTTTAAACATATTCATTTCGTCGACTTTCACTTTTCTCCACGTAAAATAACCAGTAAACAGCATGGTAAATCTATTTACTATTCATATTACATTAATCAAAGTAGCTTACTTTAGAGATGCAATGTTCTTGGCTGGCATTGTAGAGATCTTTCGCCAAACTGCCATTTCATATTCAAAAGATCCACTATTGTGAAAACACCTACTAAATATGAAATATGCACGCGAAATACATTTGTAGTGTTTATTTTATCAGTCAACCGTAGACTGGGTCGTTTTTATACAATGAATTGTATCTTAAGAGTGCGGAAAAGTGGCCTCATTTTCCGCTAAATCGGAAAGCCCCGATACACACTCAGTTACGCAACTGAATCAACGTTAATGATTAACAACTTTAACCTACAACTCGCCTTAATTGTTGGTCCTTTATTATGACTATAACGTATTTCGCTAAAATATGACTTGGTTTTATCATGTGTACGCTAAGAGCAGATCCAAACACTTATGAGATCTAAGCATTTACGAGACTTCACGAACCGATTTCCGCGGTTCAGTGACGTAGCCATTTGCGTTATTCAGCGCTGTCGGCCTGGCTACGAATTTTAGAAACGGTTTGCTCCTTATTCAGTATGGTCAGAAGCCCATCATTGGGCTCCAGGTATCGTCATGAAATTACGTCAAAAATCGAGCGAGTGCGGAGAGAATGCCTGGATACTAAGATGCTCCCTCCTGAACGTCTGGTTTTATAACTTGTACTAAGTTAGAAATTATTTTGTTTTTCGTTTCACTGCAGAGTGATTAGACAACAAAGGCCCTTATATTTTTTCCCTCATTAACAAAGTTAAAATTCAGTCGATGTTAGAAATGCCATTTGCTGGGGCAAAATAAAAAACACTAATGCACAAATGGGCAGCAAATACATTAGCAGAAAGGCGTGATACACATTTAGAAAAAACTCAAAGGTATGATACTAACTTAAACATGAAACCGTTTTTTTTTCCTCTTGTGATTGTTACTATTATCATAACACTGCAATTATTTTTGTCATTTGTTTATTTCAATCTACACTGACATCAGGGAAAAGAAATAAAAGACGTTTCTGACCAAAATGAAGAATTCAGTCCTTCTCGTCGCTATGTTGTCTATCATCGTCTTGACAACAACAGTAAGCCATGTTGAAAGTCTTAAATGTGGAACTTTAAGCACAGGCAAGAGGATTAACAGATGCATAAAGATAGCAGTGAAAAACAAAGCAGCGACGATGCTAATGAAGATGGCAAAAAAGATGGAACAAAAATACCGCGATCGTTTCCAGCAGCAACGCCACATCTAGTATTTTATTGCAAGTCCAGAAATACTCTTCAGCATGGAGCGCACGACTCAAGATATGGACAGCAATTCAAGACATACAAAGAATACTTTAAAATTTTAATTCTGTAGCATAAATACTCTTATCTTTATTTTTTACAGTTTTAAATGTTAATTTTTTAAACGACACTCTTCCGTGAGCGATGAAGGTCTTCAATCTTAAGACAACAAAAGTTAGGCTTTGTATTTATCCGTCTTAGAGCGCTTTTCAATTGAGTGTCGAAAGTAATTTCGCAATTGCTTTGGTTTTGCCATTGCTACGCTTTGTGATTGGCTAGAACCAATCGCCAGTTTCTCGCAAGCGTTTTCCCGCGCTTAGTGCCTCCTATGTATATGATTCGAGTTTTGATCGGTTCATCGGATTGTCTGCGAGTTCTGTGATTGGTCCGAATGATTACTTTGGTTTTGGTTTTACGACACTCAATTGAAAACCGCTCGAAAAGACATTCTTCCGTGAGCGATGAAGACCTTTAACCGTTTTGATTGTAAGCCAAGGCTGTTCTAACGAATCCTTATACCTTAAACTTTTGATGTCGGCTTAATACACTTTTATATTCTATTATTTATTTATATTTCGTTTCATTTGCTTCTATTTATAGCTGAATTTTTGAAAAGGTGGTCAACGAAAATTACGGCAATTTCAATAAAAATAACACCAAACAAGGGTTTATATGATCCCGATCAGCCCGAAAATAACAGAGAAGAGAGAGAAGAGGGAAAGGGAGCAAGAGCGAAAGAAAAAAAGTCCAGCAACAGTCTTTAGTTTTTATATTGGGGGTTGTAGGGATAGTTTTTGAACGACAAAAAAAAACAAACAAAAAAAAACAAAAAAAAACAAGGCCAAGCACACTCACGAACGGTTACTTAGGGCGACAGCCTTCTTTAAAATTCAGGTTTTTATCTCGATAGAATGGCGACAATGATCGGGATTAGCATACTATGTTTTATTTCTGTATTTATAACAATCACAGGCCGTTGGAATATCTCACGAGATATGGTTTGCTTTATAAACTAACCTTTTGGTTTTCGACAATCGGCGCCAAAAGTGTTGAGACATTTCGTTATTTTGGGAGTCGTTTCCTATTGCTTTTATTGTTGCCGTCACAAATTTACCCCTCCCCCCAATCAATGTTGATACGCAGAGCTCAGGCCTTGTTGAATGCTACAACATTGAACGGGGGAGGGGGGAGCTTTGTAGCACCTAGTAATATGAATAAGAATGATGAATACCAAATTCATTATTCTATAATGCGATATGCTGAGACTGTCTCAATTACTTCTGTCGCCGATTGTCCGGGCATAAGATCTAGGTTTTTGAAACGTTAACAAGAAGCAATATTTGTCAATTATATCTGAAATATTTCTTTGATGGAGAAGTTAAAATGTGCAATAAATGATATCCGATTCAATTTAATTACAACTTGTTTCATACTATTAAATGATTGTTTTAATTCATCCTCGCTAGAGACGTTTACATCAATTAACCGCTTTCTGGACATACTACGGACGTAAATTGCGCAGTTCACAGAGACTTTGATCGCGCAAATTTATTCTGTTACACTTTTTCAAAATTAACGAACATTCACAATGGATTTTCAGTATACGAGGTTACGATTCAGGATCGTCTTCTATAGATGAAAACCAAGCACAGGAGTACTACTCGGTTAAATTTTTTTCACGGTCATTTCGAAATTTGTTAGAGAAAGGGCGGGGAAAATATCGCAATATGATGATTGTCGGGCCAGCAAATTGCGGGAAAACGTTTCTCTTTAACCCTCTAAATTCCATTTTCCAATTCCTGCATGTACTAGTTTTGCGTGGGTTGTCGCGTAATCATGCTACGAATTGAATATTTAAGAAGTTTGTCAGTTAGGAGTTCTTATTCGACGGCATCTTTTTGGTCCACTTCAATATCAAAATTTTACTTTAGTAAAATGTGTATTATGTCTGATCTAGGTTTAGTATGTTAGCTGTATTAAGCTATATACAGCTGTTTCGAGAAAGGTTGTCGGAAAAAAGCGTAAAAGTGCACGCGACAATCCCGAAAGGTATTGTGGGTAGTTTTACGTGACTTCGGCATTTCAGGGAAATCTGAGAAAATGGCACAAGACGCCATGGAGGTATGTTTGCGAGTGTTAAGAGAAAGCAATAAAAGTAGATTCGACAGCTACAGTGTCAGGAACGTGCCTTGCTTTGAAACCGTTATTCAATTGAAGCAATACTTTTTGCAAAATTGTAAAGCGGAAATTTTTCCAGCAACCGACACGACTTTCCAGATCGGCTACTACGTCGAAGAAAAAAAAGAAATTCTCTATATCGTCCGAAATCCAGCTCGCCGAGTTGTTTTCTTTGGTTAAAAACGGGAAGGTAACAATGTGGGTAGATCCACATAAAGACGTTCTAAGGAGTTCTTTGGATAAAAAGAGAAAAGGTAAGGAACACTATAAGCCACGTTTTGCACGTTTTGTTGCACCTGAAGTTAGGTGAGATTTTTTTCAAATGTTTAACTACAATGACTATGATTATTACTATTCTCAATTTGGTAATCCCAGTGCTCGAGATGATAACGAGGACGGAGAGGGAGAATTTGCTTAGCACGGCTAAAAGGGAAGCATGACTTTCCTGAGTTTAAATTACGCTGCTGAGCGCGGATGGTGGTAAGGAAATTTTAATTGTCGGGAGTAATTTTCACCTTTATTGGTTAGATTTCATATCCACCATCAAGCTATATTTTCTATAAGATTGTTTACTTCTTATTTTCTAAACTGAGTTTTCAATCAAGTGTTGTTTGACAAATGTTTACAAAAATTAGCATAAAACGCATGCTTTGCACGTTCTTGAGACTGAAATAGACTGGACTGCTTGAAGCAGCTTCCATAATCACGAACTCCACGTGTGGATGCATGGCAAAACTGTTTAACGATTTTACTTCGCCAGTATTCAGGCATTTGAAATATAGCGCTCCACAGTTCTTGGCGATATGAATAAAGTAGCCGCTACTTCATCTACGCTATATCCTAAAAACTCATTTATCCATATGGGCCGCCATATAAGATCATCACTGCACGGACGAGGCATCGCGGGTCTGATATACTTATTTGACTCATTAAAATTCATTGATAATATCCCAGATTACCTTTCGGGATTGTCGCGTGCACTTTTTCGCTTTTTTCCGACAACCTTTCTCGAAACAGCTGTATATGTTAAGTCCATTTATGTGTGATCAATAAACGAGATGCTCCCTCCTGGACGTCTGGTTTTATTGCTTATACTAAATTGGAAATTATTTTATTTTCGTTTCACTGCAGAGTGATTAGACAACAAAAGCATATATATATATTTGCCCTCATTAACAAAATTAAAATTCCCCCAGTCGATGTTAAACATGCCATTTGCTGGGACCAAATGAAAAGCACTAATGCACAAATGGGCAGCAAATACATTAGCAGAAAAGCGTCATACACATTTAGAAAAAAACTCAAAGACATGATACTAATTTAAACATGAAACTGTTTTTTTTCCTCTTGTTACTGTTACGATTATCATAACACTGCAGTTATTTTTGTCATTTGTTTGTTTATTTCATTGCAATTTATTATTTTATTTGTTTATGGTTTTGTTAAGTTGCTACTACGTTTAGACATTCATATCTTAGATATCGATTATTTTGGTTGTGCTATGTGTAAACATGCCGGGCACGTTTCTGCATGTCTAAGAAAAGGAAGTCAGTGGAACATGGCCAAAAAGCTTTGTTTACTTTATGTCATAAGCTAATGTGTATATGAAAATAAATTCATATGAACTGCGAAGAAAGAATTAAACAGAATGTGATTATCGCAGTTCTGCAGCAACTGAAGGAGTTGCAACAATAACCTGAAAAAAAAAAAAAAAACTTTCAGACCTCGACGGGATTCGAACCCATGACCTTTGCGATTCCGGTGCAAACGCTCTACCATACCACTGAGCTACAACACCAGATAAGAGAGTCCCTGTTAGGGGGTACCCATGTCCACCGTCTGAATTTCACAAGCAGCCATATCGCAATTTCGGGAAGTTCTTGTGTCGCCCGTCGGAATTTCATGAAGTGACGTCATTTAACTTTTTTTTTTCATTTTTCTCTCTCCCTGCCGCGTCTCGCCCTTCTCGCGTGGGGTGATTTTCACGCGCGCTCGCGTTTCGCTCGTTCTACTATCCGTGAGGAAAAATGAGGGACAACTCGTAGTCTAGTACTCACATAGCTTATATGTTTTGGTGATATGGCCACTCATTTCAAAACAAAATCTGTGTTTCGTTGTACTTTCGTGCGCGCATAAAGGGACGCTGTCCCGGCTGAAATATCGTGTTTTCATGATTATGGCCAGGAGCTTGATTTCAGCTTACTTTATTATCTCGAAATTGGAAGAAATCATCGCTAAGTCAAAATTTCACAAGAATAGCAAGTTTGATTTTTTGACGGTCAATAAATCAAATTTCATGAACTGTAATCCACTTCAATCCACGTAATCCTGCACTTTATCTCCAAACTACTACTTTTGTTTTGATCTATAGAATCTTTTTATGCAACTAAGCGGTACATTTGGTGGCATTTGGCGATATAACGTGGAAATAAGCTAAGCGGAATTTTACTATTTCCGCGGGACAGTGTCCCTTTAAAGCGCCAAATTTCCAAGACATTTTGATTGAGACAAAATGACGAGTGTAAGGTTGGATACAAGACTTTCGACGAGTGGAATACAATAGACTAGATGGTACAAGTTGTAAGAGATTTACCATGCTGTGCACCTTTTCTCGTGGAGTAAAGCAAAGTCGTCGAAATGAATAACTTTAAAATATACTGCATTTTTAATAGGTGGTTTGCAACCATTCCCTGAGAATTTAAAAGATAAAAGTGCAGCGGTCATGCTGGTGAACGAAACAAAAGAAAGTGATAGGAGCTAATAATAATCTTTTGGTTTGTACCTCCAGCGTGACGTCCGGGTGAAAACGTCCGATATCACTAGTGAAAAACCTACAAATTGAAAGTTTAGCTTCCAGAGTATATGAAAATTAAAATCTACCAAATACGAGTTTTAACGGCTACAAAACTTGCTGCTAAATGCGTTGAATTACTTGGTCTATTCGGCGGACTACAACCGACTCTGACCCTGACGTGGCCATGGTGTACAATTCCAATAACTAGCTATTCGAACTTTTTTAATGACTATACAAGTTAAAATGACTCAACTGACGCTGACGCCATGCTGTTGTTTTGGCCAACAAGAAGGCCAAAACGACAGCAGCAACCGTTTACTATTACATAAAACTTCTAAGTATTTTAGCGGAGCACTCGCCGGGCCGAAGGCTCATAGAAAATATGCCCGTCATTTTTAGCGGTCATGGCTAGCGGAATATTTCGCGGACGCGCCTCCGTGATATGTGTCAGTCAGTCAGACAGTCGCGCAAGGTAAACTCGCGGGCGCGCAAAAACAGCCGTCGGCGTGGTAAACACTTTAAAAGAGGATCTTTCGCAGTTTCTAGCGGAGCAGTAAAGTCGTTATTTCCCTGCGTTTTTTTCGCGGTTTGCTACTCAAGACAGGGATACTAATTAAGGGAAACTCAGAAGCCGCTTTAGTGGAAAAAGAAGAGCTTTCAGGGATAAAATCTTGCTTCGAGGAACGGATTTCAGAACCGAAAAAGCGGATTTTTAACGAATTTCCAAACAGTCCAGTGACTTAAAGGTAAAATAAATCACATTTTTCGATGGGAATTTATGTTGATATCAATTTTTGATTGACTTTTCCTTTGTGTTGTCTTAAGTTTTGGAGACATGTTTATGAAACGTGCTCAAATTAAGTCGTGTTGTTATCTTGAATTTCATCGGGGACAGCTCTGCCGTGATGCGCTGTAAATGGTACGTGTTTTGCTTTTAAACATAAACCAATGGAGATTTGAATAAAATTTTTCGAAAGAAGATTGTGCTGTCTATTTTTATGTGTTTGTTCATTCATTACATAGATTGAAAAGCGATTTTATGTAAACAAAACAAGACTTATATTTTCTGTCTTCACTCGCGTCGCCTTATTATGCAAATATGTTTCTGTATTTTTGCAATTTTGATTTCCAAATCAGTTTCTCGGGCAATTTTTGACAAACAAAAACTGTATTTTATTCGGAAAGTAGTCGTACTAGTTATTCTAGACAGAGAAAATTTGTTTTTGTGAACTTTTGTACGGTCTAAATGTACTGTGCAGACGGTCGGGTAATAGCGGAGCTCTGCGGGCCGAAGGCCCGCGCGGAGCGCCATACTCATAGAACCCATGCCCTCATTTTTCATGGTCATGACCAGCGGAATGTTTCGCGGGCGCGTGTCCGCCCGCCGCCCCCCGCCGTGTTGGGCATTTTGAAACGAAAGCGAGGCTTTGATTTTCGCGCCTTCGCGCAGCTACATGGCGAATGTCACGTCAGCTCGGTAAACACTTTAGTTGGAGCTGTGTTTAGCGGAGAAAACTGAGAAAACCGTTTAAAAGTCGTTATTTCCCTGCATTTTCGCGGTTTGCTACTTAAGACAAGTTTCACAATTTCTCGAACAGTGGTCAAGACCGCATTTGAGGCTGTGTGACTCTGCAAATCAAGCGTTTTTGGAGGAATATAGAGCTAAGTGTTTTTTATACCTGATTAAAAATCTTGTGCTTCCGACCTTTTCACCTTAGTGTAAAAGCTAAATTCTAAGCTTATATTGTGCAATTTTGGCGTGCATTTAAGCTTAAAAAGGATTCAATTTTGAATACTTAGGTTATTATATGATGGTTGGGAGAAGCATGACAGAAGAGCAGAGACGAAGGAACAGAGAAAGAGAACGAGAACGACAAAGGGAACGGAGGAGAAACAGAACGGAACAACAGCGTCAAGCAGAGCTTGAACGGAGGAGAAACAGAACGGAACAACAGCGTCAAGCAGAGCTTGAACGGAGGAGAAACAGAACGGAACAACAGCGTCAAGCAGAGCTTGAAAGAGACCGAGAACGGAGGAGAAACAGAACGGAACAACAGCGTCAAGCAGAGCTTGAAAGAGACCGAGAACGGAGGAGAAACAGAACGGAACAACAGCGTCAAGCAGAGCTTGAACGGAGGAGAAACAGAACGGAACAACAGCGTCAAGCAGAGCTTGAAAGAGACCGAGAACGGAGGAGAAACAGTACGGAACAACAGCGTCAAGCAGAGCTTGAAAGAGACCGAGAACGACAAAGGGATAGGAGGAGACACAGAACGGAACAACAGCGTCAAGCAGCGCTAGAGCGGCTTCGAGGAATGAGAAGTACTGAAGAACAGCATGAACGAGACCAAGAACGGCAACACGAAATAGAGAGGAACAGTATGGAGGAGCAGCCAGAAGCACATAGAGAACGCCAACAAGGTACGGTAAATTCAATGTTATTTTGCAGATTGACTCTGTCCTATTTATTTAAGCTTAAGTGCGTCTGTCAATGTTTTGATTGTCGTAGAAATGCCAGGGAAACATGCTACATGGTGTACAATGTACATGTGTTACAATCAGTAATATTATATTATAGACATCAAACGCAGTTAAGAAGTCACTCTCAAATCAGAATATAATTATTCTCAAAAGTTGCTTGATTTGAAAATAATCTACTCATGATGACACTTTTTCACATCAATTCATGTCAAATAGCCAAATTTGTTTTATTGTAACATTCAATTATTGCTTCCAATTTACAAATTTCTCAACCACAGTCCTAATATTTGGAATTCTCTACCCGCAATAATTACTATTATGTCAAGCTTTCGTACATTTAAGAAAAAGTTGTTAGAGTTTTTAATAAATAGTCCTGGATTGACCAAGCTAATTCACAGCACTCTTTTGTTAATATTTTGACATTCAAGGTTGCCTCTTCCATAAGCCCGGTGATATGTGGAGGTCTGTTATTTGCCTTGTCAAAATGTATGTTAATTTGTAGTTCAAATTTGTCCTTGGTTCAAATTTTATTTTCCTATTTTGGCTATGGTAATGTATGATAATGAGTTTTAAACAAAGGAAAATAAAATTTGAACCAAGGATAAATTAAGATACAAATTAACATTTACATTTTGACAAGGCAAATAAAATGGTATTTCTGGCGTTTGCCAATAAGGCAGAAATAAATATTTTGTCGGCACGAGATACGACAAGGCCTGGGCCCTAGGCCCGGGCATCATGGGTAATGATGCGGTGGTATTTAAGAGGGAGTATAGCACGTGATGTTCATCTAGGCCTCAGAACCAACCGTTGGTACTTCTTTAGCTGTTGCCAAATTTTGCGGTCTTTTTTCTCTCAGTTCTGTCGCCATGCCGCTCGAGAAAGAAGAGGTCGAAGCTCTCATCAAGTCGAACAACGACAAGCTTCTCGACTCTTTCAAGGGCCTCTTAGACCAGACCGTTTCTCAGATTAAACGGTCAAATGAAGAATCGACGGAAAGCCAGATGAAGGAAATCAAACGCCTGAAATTCAACGAGCCTCACAAGTTTAAGAAAAAGGCGAACGAGGACCAATACAAGTTTAATCAGAAGCTTAGCGAAACGCTCGACAGCGCCAAATCCGCCGCTGAGAATTCACAGCTCGACAAAGTCAAAACCAGCTTAGAAGAAGGTGAGACCTTGATTTCTGAGCGTCAAAAACATATTTTACTGGCCGATAAGTCGGATTACGGATGGGCTACGGTCAAAGAATACAAAAAGCATAGTTTAGCAGACGACTCCGATGACGAGAAGCGGATAATCAAGGCTGAATCGCGTGCTCGCACTTCTGTCAACGCATTAAAGAAGAAGAAATTATCGACGCCGGCAGTGTCCACTTCGTCTAGCCAACCTCGGCCTATTCCCGCCCTTGTGCCTGGTTCTTCGCCTCGACCCAAACCCGGGACATGTTTTGCGTGTGGTAAATCTGGCCACTGGCGCGCATCCTGTCCTACAATGGCCCAGCCGAATACTTCAGCAAAGTGACTAGAGGACCGCCACGACTCAGGTGTAGTTCTTTCCTCTGTTAGTGTTGAAGTTAGTAATAATTTGCCTTTGCAATCAGAATTTGACAGTGTTATTGACTCGGATTCTAGCCTTTCCGTTTGCGCTGATGCTTCCATGTTAGTTTCCTTCAAAGATATCTATTCAGACTCTAATGTAGGCGATTCGACCTGCTTATCTGTGCGTGGAAGACTGAGAAAATTTGTAGCTTTTTGGCGTACCTTGGAAGTTTCGCAATTCATCTTGAATGTTATTATGCAGGGTTACAAAATTCCATTTTTTCAACTTCCAACACCTTTCGTTAAGAGAAACAACACTTCTGCTCGTGAGAATTGTGATTTTGTTTCGCAGGCTGTCAACGATTTACTTCGCTTGGATCTAATTGAAGAACTTGTTTGTAAGCCCGATATTGTTAACCCGCTTTCATGAGTTTCTACCCGCAGTTCGGGAAAGCAAAGGCTCATTTTGGATCTCCGACATGTTAACCAGTTTATATACAAGCAGAAATTTAAATGCGAGGATCTGGGCGTCGCTACGCAGCTATTTGATCGTAATTATCACTTGTTTAATTTTGACTTGAAGTCTGGATACCATCACGTTGAAATTTTCCCGGATCACAGGAAATTTCTCGCTTTTGCTTGGGATTTTGGCACCGGGGTTTTCAGATATTTTCAGTTCTGTGTGCTCCCTTTCGGGCTCTCTTCAGCCCCGTATATTTTTACATCGATTTCATGCTGTGTGTGAAGCGTAGTCACTGAACTTAAAGAAATGCGCCATAAAAGTGCTTATGAAACATCGGCGTCAGTTGAGTCATTTAAACTATGTATTCTCTATTTTCGAATTGCCCATAATACACTTTGTTTGCCCCCCAAATTTTGCATAAACTATATTTTTGAAATGCTCTTGGGAATATGTAGTCCTCCCAAGAGCATTTCAAAACAATAGTTTATGCAAAATTTGGGGGGCAAACAAAGTGTATTATGGACAATTCGAAAACAGAGAATAGGCATTCAACTCCTTTCATTTCGTGTGAAATGATGTATGTGAAATAAATCATTTCGATACCATTCAGCATTGAAAGGATATCTCTCTTCGTTAACGCGCAATTGTTTTAAAAATCAATTAGTTTTCGACTTAAATAAAATGAGTGTTTATCCAAACTGCAGTCACATTTGTGAAAAGCGCCAGGTGATTGCAAGTTCTCCAATCTGACCGTTCCGATCAACTTCGCAGAGTTTTAACTGAAGGTACGTCGACCTTATGAAAGTTATGCAAGTCCTGTAGTTATAAATTGCAGGTGATGTCTTCAGCCATCATTGTGTTTACAAACAAAATTGAATTTGAGATCTATTTATTGAAAATATTTTGATGAACAAGTTACTTGAACAAGTTCGAAATGCTAGCTATTGGAATTGTAAACCACATCAGGGTCAGAGTCGTTTGTAGTCCACCGAATAACAGACCAAGTAGTTCAACGCATTCAACAACAAAGTTTTATAGCCGTTTAAACTCGTATTTGGTGGATTTTAATTTCCATATATCCCAGAAACTAAACTTTCAATTTGTTTTTTTCTCACATATTAACATTGGATCCGGAGTATATTTTAAACATTAATTTCGATGACTTTCACTTTCCTCCACGTAAAAAGAACCAGTAAACAGCATGGTAAATCTATTTACTAGACAACTTGAGGATGTTAGTAAACTTTTAGAAAGAAACACCGGTTTCGACAACAGGGCCGAGTTGTCCAAAGCCTGATTAGCACTAATTCTGGATTAACTGTCAACAGAACATATGAGTTGTCATAGTAATTAAACCTGGATTAGCGCTAATCGTCCTTCGAACAACTCGGCCCAGAAGTTTAAAAAGTTTTATCGCGCGTTTTGAAATCTTAACGTGCTTTCAGTATCCATAATGACAGATGTCGATAAGCGGAGAGAGCTAATCCCAATGAAGTTTCTTCTACAATAGACGCGCTAACGCATTAGGTAAGGGATAATGCTCGAGCTCCGAGGCCTTCTTAAAAATAATGACCGACCGCGTAGCGCGAGGTCATTATTTTTATGAAGGCTGAGGAGCGAGGGTATTATCCGTTTAAATGCACCCTTTCATTGTTTTAAAACAAGCAAACCAACGAGTTGCTGTGAAATTTTGCTCATTAGTGACAGTAGTGATTGTCTAAATCCCGTAAGGATTGTGCAAGCATTCTAATTATTGTTTTGACAACGTCTTTAATGGCTCCCTTGGACGAATATTTCTTACCGTTACAATCAGTTTAACGTTTGTTAGAATTGTTCAACTCTGGCCTCGATGAAACGCTGTGATGCGCTGTGAAGCGCCGTTTGTGACATTCTTTACTGGCCAAGTAGGATACTTTTTACAACAAGATGCGGACAAAGTTCTCAAGTTACCGCAAAATAGGAAAAAAGGAATGAGGAGGATTCAATCTTGGAAAAAAAATGTGAGCAAGCGAAGTGAATATTCCGTACACTTTTGAAACGTTTCAATTCTTACCTGACAAGAGTAAAAGCAGTGAGTATAGTCAGTAGCAGCAGCAAAATCAGGAATTTGGGGATATGGGCTTTGGATAAAAATAGGAAATTGACTGTCGATAATTTTTCATTCCACGTTCAATGTAATGGATAATATTGAGTATTTGCCTTATAGTGTCTATAGTGAAGGTTTATTTAAAACTATTAACCAATGTAGTTTAAAACCTAAAAAAATAAGTCCGTCCATTTCAGTGAGCATTTATGCGGATTATTAAAAATAATAACCTGTTCAAAACAATGAAAAGGTGCGTTAATAGATTTATAACGAACAATTGAACACAAAGTTTGGCAAGGTTTAAAGAACAACCTTTTTGATTTCAACATGATCGCGCACCCCTGTTGTAATCAAGGCTGCCACCGGTTTTTCTAATGTCAGGGCCAGCACCCGAAAAAACAAACAAAAAAAACAAAACAAAACCTAGCCAACTGAAAAATAACTTCGGATATTTCGCGAAGCGGCGCAGAGATCGATAAACCTTTCCCACGACTGTGTTTTTCAGATAACTTTCAGTATTTTAATTTACATATTTTGCAGACTGTGAAGCGTCACTGAACTTAAAGAAATAGCGCCATAAAAGTGCCTATGAAACATCGGCGTCAGTTGAGTCATTTAAACTATGTATAGGCATTCAACTCCTTTTATTTCTATACCATTCAGCATTGAAAGGATGCCTCTCTTCGTTAATGCCTCTATTGTGAACCGCGCAATTGTTTTAAAAATCAATTAGTTTTCGACTTAAATAAAATGAGTGTTTATCCAAACTGCAGTCACATTTGTTAAAAACGCCGGGTGATTGCAAATTCTCCCGTCTGACCGTTCCGATCAACTTCGCAGAGTTTTAACTGAAGGTACGTCCACCTTATGAAAGTTACGCGGCAAGTCCTATAGTTATAAAGTGCAGGTGATGTCTTCAGCCATCATTGCGTGTTTGCAAACTTAGAATTGAATTTGAGATCTATTTACTGAAAATATTTTGATGCACAAGCTAAGTAACTTAAAAACGTTCGAATAGCTATTTATTGGAATTGTAAACCACATCAGGGTCAGAGTAGGTTGTAGTCCTCCGAATAACAGACCAAGTTGTTCAGCGCATTCAACAACAAGTTTTATAGCCGTTAAAACTCGTATTTGTTGGATCTTAATTTTCATATATCCCAGAAACTAAACTTTCAATTTGTAGGTTTTTTCACATATTAACATTGGATCCGGAGTATATTTTAAACATATTCATTTCGTCGACTTTCACTTTTCTCCACGTAAAATAACCAGTAAACAGCATGGTAAATCTATTTACTATTCATATTACATTAATCAAAGTAGCTTACTTTAGAGATGCAATGTTCTTGGCTGGCATTGTAGAGATCTTTCGCCAAACTGCCATTTCATATTCAAAAGATCCACTATTGTGAAAACACCTACTAAATATGAAATATGCACGCGAAATACATTTGTAGTGTTTATTTTATCAGTCAACCGTAGACTGGGTCGTTTTTATACAATGAATTGTATCTTAAGAGTGCGGAAAAGTGGCCTCATTTTCCGCTAAATCGGAAAGCCCCGATACACACTCAGTTACGCAACTGAATCAACGTTAATGATTAACAACTTTAACCTACAACTCGCCTTAATTGTTGGTCCTTTATTATGACTATAACGTATTTCGCTAAAATATGACTTGGTTTTATCATGTGTACGCTAAGAGCAGATCCAAACACTTATGAGATCTAAGCATTTACGAGACTTCACGAACCGATTTCCGCGGTTCAGTGACGTAGCCATTTGCGTTATTCAGCGCTGTCGGCCTGGCTACGAATTTTAGAAACGGTTTGCTCCTTATTCAGTATGGTCAGAAGCCCATCATTGGGCTCCAGGTATCGTCATGAAATTACGTCAAAAATCGAGCGATTGCGGAGAGAATGCCTGGATACTAAGATGCTCCCTCCTGAACGTCTGGTTTTATAACTTGTACTAAGTTAGAAATTATTTTGTTTTTCGTTTCACTGCAGAGTGATTAGACAACAAAGGCCCTTATATTTTTTCCCTCATTAACAAAGTTAAAATTCAGTCGATGTTAGAAATGCCATTTGCTGGGGCAAAATAAAAAACACTAATGCACAAATGGGCAGCAAATACATTAGCAGAAAGGCGTGATACACATTTAGAAAAAACTCAAAGGTATGATACTAACTTAAACATGAAACCGTTTTTTTTTCCTCTTGTGATTGTTACTATTATCATAACACTGCAATTATTTTTGTCATTTGTTTATTTCAATCTACACTGACATCAGGGAAAAGAAATAAAAGACGTTTCTGACCAAAATGAAGAATTCAGTCCTTCTCGTCGCTATGTTGTCTATCATCGTCTTGACAACAACAGTAAGCCATGTTGAAAGTCTTAAATGTGGAACTTTAAGCACAGGCAAGAGGATTAACAGATGCATAAAGATAGCAGTGAAAAACAAAGCAGCGACGATGCTAATGAAGATGGCAAAAAAGATGGAACAAAAATACCGCGATCGTTTCCAGCAGCAACGCCACATCTAGTATTTTATTGCAAGTCCAGAAATACTCTTCAGCATGGAGCGCACGACTCAAGATATGGACAGCAATTCAAGACATACAAAGAATACTTTAAAATTTTAATTCTGTAGCATAAATACTCTTATCTTTATTTTTTACAGTTTTAAATGTTAATTTTTTAAACGACACTCTTCCGTGAGCGATGAAGGTCTTCAATCTTAAGACAACAAAAGTTAGGCTTTGTATTTATCCGTCTTAGAGCGCTTTTCAATTGAGTGTCGAAAGTAATTTCGCAATTGCTTTGGTTTTGCCATTGCTACGCTTTGTGATTGGCTAGAACCAATCGCCAGTTTCTCGCAAGCGTTTTCCCGCGCTTAGTGCCTCCTATGTATATGATTCGAGTTTTGATCGGTTCATCGGATTGTCTGCGAGTTCTGTGATTGGTCCGAATGATTACTTTGGTTTTGGTTTTACGACACTCAATTGAAAACCGCTCGAAAAGACATTCTTCCGTGAGCGATGAAGACCTTTAACCGTTTTGATTGTAAGCCAAGGCTGTTCTAACGAATCCTTATACCTTAAACTTTTGATGTCGGCTTAATACACTTTTATATTCTATTATTTATTTATATTTCGTTTCATTTGCTTCTATTTATAGCTGAATTTTTGAAAAGGTGGTCAACGAAAATTACGGCAATTTCAATAAAAATAACACCAAACAAGGGTTTATATGATCCCGATCAGCCCGAAAATAACAGAGAAGAGAGAGAAGAGGGAAAGGGAGCAAGAGCGAAAGAAAAAAAGTCCAGCAACAGTCTTTAGTTTTTATATTGGGGGTTGTAGGGATAGTTTTTGAACGACAAAAAAAACAAACAAAAAAAAACAAAAAAAAACAAGGCCAAGCACACTCACGAACGGTTACTTAGGGCGACAGCCTTCTTTAAAATTCAGGTTTTTATCTCGATAGAATGGCGACAATGATCGGGATTAGCATACTATGTTTTATTTCTGTATTTATAACAATCACAGGCCGTTGGAATATCTCACGAGATATGGTTTGCTTTATAAACTAACCTTTTGGTTTTCGACAATCGGCGCCAAAAGTGTTGAGACATTTCGTTATTTTGGGAGTCGTTTCCTATTGCTTTTATTGTTGCCGTCACAAATTTACCCCTCCCCCCAATCAATGTTGATACGCAGAGCTCAGGCCTTGTTGAAGGCTACAACATTGAACGGGGGAGGGGGGAGCTTTGTAGCACCTAGTAATATGAATAAGAATGATGAATACCAAATTCATTATTCTATAATGCGATATGCTGAGACTGTCTCAATTACTTCTGTCGCCGATTGTCCGGGCATAAGATCTAGGTTTTTGAAACGTTAACAAGAAGCAATATTTGTCAATTATATCTGAAATATTTCTTTGATGGAGAAGTTAAAATGTGCAATAAATGATATCCGATTCAATTTAATTACAACTTGTTTCATACTATTAAATGATTGTTTTAATTCATCCTCGCTAGAGACGCTTACATCAATTAACCGCTTTCTGGACATACTACGGACGTAAATTGCGCAGTTCACAGAGACTTTGATCGCGCAAATTTATTCTGTTACACTTTTTCAAAATTAACGAACATTCACAATGGATTTTATACGAGGTTACGATTCAGGATCGTCTTCTATAGATGAAAAGCAAACACAGGAGTACTACTCGGTTAAATTTTTTTCACGGTCATTTCGAAATTTGTTAGAGAAAGGGCGGGGAAAATATCGCAATATGATGATTGTCGGGCCAGCAAATTGCGGGAAAACGTTTCTCTTTAACCCTCTAAATTCCATTTACAGCACATTTTCCAATCCTGCATGTGCTAGTTTTGTGTGGGTTGTCGCGTAATCATGCTACGAATTGAATATTTAAGAAGTTTGTCAGTTAGGAGTTCTTATTCGACGGCATCTTTTTGGTCCACTTCAATATCGAAATTTTACTTTAGTAAAATGTGTATTATGTCTGATCTAGGTTTAGTATGTTAGCTGTATTAAGCTATATATATGTTAAGTCCGTTTATGTGTGATCAATAAACGAGATGCTCCCTCCTGGACGTCTGGTTTTATTGCTTATACTAAATTGGAAATTATTTTATTTTCGTTTCACTGCAGAGTGATTAGACAACAAAAGCATATATATATATTTGCCCTCATTAACAAAATTAAAATTCCCCAGTCGATGTTAAACATGCCATTTGCTGGGACCAAATGAAAAGCACTAATGCACAAATGGGCAGCAAATACATTAGCAGAAAAGCGTCATACACATTTAGAAAAAAACTCAAAGACATGATACTAATTTAAACATGAAACTGTTTTTTTTTCCTCTTGTTACTGTTACGATTATCATAACACTGCAGTTATTTTTGTCATTTGTTTGTTTATTTCATTGCAATTTATTATTTTATTTGTTTATGGTTTTGTTAAGTTGCTACTACGTTTAGACATTCATATCTTAGATATCGATTAGTTTGGTTGTGCTATGTGTAAACATGCCGGGCACGTTTCTGCATGTCTAAGAAAAGGAAGTCAGTGGAACATGGCCAAAAAGCTTTGTTTACTTTATGTCATAAGCTAATGTGTATATGAAAATAAATTCATATGAACTGCGAAGAAAGAATTAAACAGAATGTGATTATCGCAGTTCTGCAGCAACTGAAGGAGTTGCAACAATAACCTGAAAAAAAAAAAAAACTTTCAGACCTCGACGGGATTCGAACCCATGACCTTTGCGATTCCGGTGCAAACGCTCTACCATACCACTGAGCTACAACACCAGATAAGAGAGTCCCTGTTAGGGGGTACCCATGTCCACCGTCTGAATTTCACAAGCAGCCATATCGCAATTTCGGGAAGTTCTTGTGTCGCCCGTCGGAATTTCATGAAGTGACGTCATTTAACTTTTTTTTTTCATTTTTCTCTCTCCCTGCCGCGTCTCGCCCTTCTCGCGTGGGGTGATTTTCACGCGCGCTCGCGTTTCGCTCGTTCTACTATCCGTGAGGAAAAATGAGGGACAACTCGTAGTCTAGTACTCACATAGCTTATATGTTTTGGTGATATGGCCACTCATTTCAAAACAAAATCTGTGTTTCGTTGTACTTTCGTGCGCGCATAAGGGACCTGTCCGGCTGAAAATATCGTGTTTCATGATTATGGCCAGGAGCTTGATTTCAGCTTACTTTATTATCTTGAAATTGGAAGAAATCATCGCTAAGTCAAAATTTCACAAGAATAGCAAGTTTGATTTTTTGACGGTCAATAAATCAAATTTCATGAACTGTAATCCACTTCAATCCACGTAATCCTGCACTTTATCTCCAAACTACTACTTTTGTTTTGATCTATAGAATCTTTTTATGCAACTAAGCGGTACATTTGGTGGCATTTGGCGATATAACGTGGAAATAAGCTAAGCGGAATTTTACTATTTCCGCGGGACAGTGTCCCTTTAAAGCGCCAAATTTCCAAGACATTTTGATTGAGACAAAATGACGAGTGTAAGGTTGGATACAAGACTTTCGACGAGTGGAATACAATAGACTAGATGGTACAAGTTGTAAGAGATTTACCATGCTGTGCACCTTTTCTCGTGGAGTAAAGTAAAGTCGTCGAAATGAATAACTTTAAAATATACTGCATTTTTAATAGGTGGTTTGCAACCATTCCCTGAGAATTTAAAAGACAAAAGTGCAGCGGTCATGCTGGTGAACGAAACAAAAGAAAGTGATAGGAGCTAATAATAATCTTTTGGTTTGTACCTCCAGCGTGACGTCCGGGTGAAAACGTCCGATATCACTAGTGAAAAACCTACAAATTGAAAGTTTAGCTTCCAGAGTATATGAAAATTAAAATCTACCAAATACGAGTTTTAACGGCTACAAAACTTGCTGCTAAATGCGTTGAATTACTTGGTCTATTCGGCGGACTACAACCGACTCTGACCCTGACGTGGCCATGGTGTACAATTCCAATAACTAGCTATTCGAACTTTTTTAATGACTATACAAGTTAAAATGACTCAACTGACGCTGACGCCATGCTGTTGTTTTGGCCAACAAGAAGGCCAAAACGACAGCAGCAACCGTTTACTATTACATAAAACTTCTAAGTATTTTAGCGGAGCACTCGCCGGGCCGAAGGCTCATAGAAAATATGCCCGTCATTTTTAGCGGTCATGGCTAGCGGAATATTTCGCGGACGCGCCTCCGTGATATGTGTCAGTCAGTCAGACAGTCGCGCAAGGTAAACTCGCGGGCGCGCAAAAACAGCCGTCAGCGTGGTAAACACTTTAAAAGAGGATCTTTCGCAGTTTCTAGCGGAGCAGTAAAGTCGTTATTTCCCTGCGTTTTTTTCGCGGTTTGCTACTCAAGACAGGGATACTAATTAAGGGAAACTCAGAAGCCGCTTTAGTGGAAAAAGAAGAGCTTTCAGGGATAAAATCTTGCTTCGAGGAACGGATTTCAGAACCGAAAAAGCGGATTTTTAACGAATTTCCAAACAGTCCAGTGACTTAAAGGTAAAATAAATCACATTTTTCGATGGGAATTTATGTTGATATCAATTTTTGATTGACTTTTCCTTTGTGTTCTCTTAAGTTTTGGAGACATGTTTATGAAACGTGCTCAAATTAAGTCGTGTTGTTATCTTGAATTTCATCGGGGACAGCTCTGCCGTGATGCGCTGTAAATGGTACGTGTTTTGCTTTTAAACATAAACCAATGGAGATTTGAATAAAATTTTTCGAAAGAAGATTGTGCTGTCTATTTTTATGTGTTTGTTCATTCATTACATAGATTGAAAAGCGATTTTATGTAAACAAAACAAGACTTATATTTTCTGTCTTCACTCGCGTCGCCTTATTATGCAAATATGTTTCTGTATTTTTGCAATTTTGATTTCCAAATCAGTTTCTCGGGCAATTTTTGACAAACAAAAACTGTATTTTATTCGGAAAGTAGTCGTACTAGTTATTCTAGACAGAGAAAATTTGTTTTTGTGAACTTTTGTACGGTCTAAATGTACTGTGCAGACGGTCGGGTAATACTGTTTTTTGAGAATTGCTAAAATTGAAAAATAGCCCTGTCGTCAATCTTAATTCTTGTGCATCCGACCTTTCACCTTAGTTAAGTGTCACCTTAGTTTATAAGCTTGTTCAAAGTGCGACGCTGTTAGGCTCTGCCTATCTATCTATCTATCTATCTATCTATCTATCTATCTATCTCTCTCTCTCTCTCTCTCTCTATATATATATATATATATATATATATATATATATATATATATATATATATATGGATATGTTGACCTTGTTAATATTTAGTTTTGATAGATAAGAATGTTCCATGTAGTTTTTATATTACTCGTCTTGTTTTTTTTTTTGTCTCTTTTTTTTCCACTAGACAACTTGAGGATGTTAGTGAACTTTTAGAAAGAAACTCTGGTTTCGACAACAGAAGTTTAAAAAGTTTTATCGCGCTAAATATCTTAACGCGCTTTCAGTATCCATCATGACAGATGTCGACAACCGGAGAGAGCTAATCCCAATGAAGTTTCTTCTACACATGTTGCCCGATTTAGGGTGTTAGCTCCATTGTACATTGTACACTTCCATTGTATTAGATAAAATTATGTATTCTAATGTATTCTGTGGTATTTTTTGGTATTGTATTGTCGTTCTTTTGTGTTCTAATATTATATTGTTTTAACAAAAGAATAAGCGCAACCCCTAAATCGTGCATGGCATATCAACAATATAACAGACGCGCTAACGCATTAGTAGATTTATAACGAACAATTGAACTAAAGTTCGGCAAATTTTTCAGAACAACCTTCTTGATTCCAACATGATTGCGCACCCCTGTTTTTTCGCCACCAGTTTTTCTAATGTTAGGGCCAGCACCCGAAAAAAAAAAAAAAAAAAAAAAAAAAGAAAAATAGAAAACCAAGCCAACTTAAAAATAACTTTGGATATTTCGTGAAGCGGCGCAAAGATCGATCAATCTTTCCCACGGCTATGTTTTTCAGCTAAGTTTTGGTATTTTAATTTACATATTTTTGCAGACTGTGAAGCGTAGTCACTGAACTTAAAGAAATGCGCCATAAAAGTGCTTATGAAACATCGGCGTCAGTTGAGTCATTTAAACTATGTATTCTCTATTTTCGAATTGCCCATAATACACTTTGTTTGCCCCCCAAATTTTGCATAAACTATATTTTTGAAATGCTCTTGGGAATATGTAGTCCTCCCAAGAGCATTTCAAAACAATAGTTTATGCAAAATTTGGGGGCAAACAAAGTGTATTATGGACAATTCGAAAACAGAGAATAGGCATTCAACTCCTTTCATTTCGTGTGAAATGATGTATATGAAATAAATCATTTCGATACCATTCAGCATTGAAAGGATATCTCTCTTCGTTAACGCGCAATTGTTTTAAAAATCAATTAGTTTTCGACTTAAATAAAATGAGTGTTTATCCAAACTGCAGTCACATTTGTGAAAAGCGCCAGGTGATTGCAAGTTCTCCAATCTGACCGTTCCGATCAACTTCGCAGAGTTTTAACTGAAGGTACGTCGACCTTATGAAAGTTATGCAAGTCCTGTAGTTATAAATTGCAGGTGATGTCTTCAGCCATCATTGTGTTTACAAACAAAATTGAATTTGAGATCTATTTATTGAAAATATTTTGATGAACAAGTTACTTGAACAAGTTCGAAATGCTAGCTATTGGAATTGTAAACCACATCAGGGTCAGAGTCGTTTGTAGTCCACCGAATAACAGACCAAGTAGTTCAACGCATTCAACAACAAAGTTTTATAGCCGTTTAAACTCGTATTTGGTGGATTTTAATTTCCATATATCCCAGAAACTAAACTTTCAATTTGTTTTTTTCTCACATATTAACATTGGATCCGGAGTATATTTTAAACATTAATTTCGATGACTTTCACTTTCCTCCACGTAAAAAGAACCAGTAAACAGCATGGTAAATCTATTTACTAGACAACTTGAGGATGTTAGTAAACTTTTAGAAAGAAACACCGGTTTCGACAACAGGGCCGAGTTGTCCAAAGCCTGATTAGCACTAATTCTGGATTAACTGTCAACAGAACATATGAGTTGTCATAGTAATTAAACCTGGATTAGCGCTAATCGTCCTTCGAACAACTCGGCCCAGAAGTTTAAAAAGTTTTATCGCGCGTTTTGAAATCTTAACGTGCTTTCAGTATCCATAATGACAGATGTCGATAAGCGGAGAGAGCTAATCCCAATGAAGTTTCTTCTACAATAGACGCGCTAACGCATTAGGTAAGGGATAATGCTCGAGCTCCGAGGCCTTCTTAAAAATAATGACCGACCGCGTAGCGCGAGGTCATTATTTTTATGAAGGCTGAGGAGCGAGGGTATTATCCGTTTAAATGCACCCTTTCATTGTTTTAAAACAAGCAAACCAACGAGTTGCTGTGAAATTTTGCTCATTAGTGACAGTAGTGATTGTCTAAATCCCGTAAGGATTGTGCAAGCATTCTAATTATTGTTTTGACAACGTCTTTAATGGCTCCCTTGGACGAATATTTCTTACCGTTACAATCAGTTTAACGTTTGTTAGAATTGTTCAACTCTGGCCTCGATGAAACGCTGTGATGCGCTGTGAAGCGCCGTTTGTGACATTCTTTACTGGCCAAGTAGGATACTTTTTACAACAAGATGCGGACAAAGTTCTCAAGTTACCGCAAAATAGGAAAAAAGGAATGAGGAGGATTCAATCTTGGAAAAAAAATGTGAGCAAGCGAAGTGAATATTCCGTACACTTTTGAAACGTTTCAATTCTTACCTGACAAGAGTAAAAGCAGTGAGTATAGTCAGTAGCAGCAGCAAAATCAGGAATTTGGGGATATGGGCTTTGGATAAAAATAGGAAATTGACTGTCGATAATTTTTCATTCCACGTTCAATGTAATGGATAATATTGAGTATTTGCCTTATAGTGTCTATAGTGAAGGTTTATTTAAAACTATTAACCAATGTAGTTTAAAACCTAAAAAAATAAGTCCGTCCATTTCAGTGAGCATTTATGCGGATTATTAAAAATAATAACCTGTTCAAAACAATGAAAAGGTGCGTTAATAGATTTATAACGAACAATTGAACACAAAGTTTGGCAAGGTTTAAAGAACAACCTTTTTGATTTCAACATGATCGCGCACCCCTGTTGTAATCAAGGCTGCCACCGGTTTTTCTAATGTCAGGGCCAGCACCCGAAAAAACAAACAAAAAAACAAAACAAAACCTAGCCAACTGAAAAATAACTTCGGATATTTCGCGAAGCGGCGCAGAGATCGATAAACCTTTCCCACGACTGTGTTTTTCAGATAACTTTTAGTATTTTAATTTACATATTTTGCAGACTGTGAAGCGTCACTGAACTTAAAGAAATAGCGCCATAAAAGTGCCTATGAAACATCGGCGTCAGTTGAGTCATTTAAACTATGTATAGGCATTCAACTCCTTTTATTTCTATACCATTCAGCATTGAAAGGATGCCTCTCTTCGTTAATGCCTCTATTGTGAACCGCGCAATTGTTTTAAAAATCAATTAGTTTTCGACTTAAATAAAATGAGTGTTTATCCAAACTGCAGTCACATTTGTTAAAAACGCCGGGTGATTGCAAATTCTCCCGTCTGACCGTTCCGATCAACTTCGCAGAGTTTTAACTGAAGGTACGTCCACCTTATGAAAGTTACGCGGCAAGTCCTATAGTTATAAAGTGCAGGTGATGTCTTCAGCCATCATTGCGTGTTTGCAAACTTAGAATTGAATTTGAGATCTATTTACTGAAAATATTTTGATGCACAAGCTAAGTAACTTAAAAACGTTCGAATAGCTATTTATTGGAATTGTAAACCACATCAGGGTCAGAGTAGGTTGTAGTCCTCCGAATAACAGACCAAGTTGTTCAGCGCATTCAACAACAAGTTTTATAGCCGTTAAAACTCGTATTTGTTGGATCTTAATTTTCATATATCCCAGAAACTAAACTTTCAATTTGTAGGTTTTTTCACATATTAACATTGGATCCGGAGTATATTTTAAACATATTCATTTCGTCGACTTTCACTTTTCTCCACGTAAAATAACCAGTAAACAGCATGGTAAATCTATTTACTATTCATATTACATTAATCAAAGTAGCTTACTTTAGAGATGCAATGTTCTTGGCTGGCATTGTAGAGATCTTTCGCCAAACTGCCATTTCATATTCAAAAGATCCACTATTGTGAAAACACCTACTAAATATGAAATATGCACGCGAAATACATTTGTAGTGTTTATTTTATCAGTCAACCGTAGACTGGGTCGTTTTTATACAATGAATTGTATCTTAAGAGTGCGGAAAAGTGGCCTCATTTTCCGCTAAATCGGAAAGCCCCGATACACACTCAGTTACGCAACTGAATCAACGTTAATGATTAACAACTTTAACCTACAACTCGCCTTAATTGTTGGTCCTTTATTATGACTATAACGTATTTCGCTAAAATATGACTTGGTTTTATCATGTGTACGCTAAGAGCAGATCAAACACTTATGAGATCTAAGCATTTACGAGACTTCACGAACCGATTTCCGCGGTTCAGTGACGTAGCCATTTGCGTTATTCAGCGCTGTCGGCCTGGCTACGAATTTTAGAAACGGTTTGCTCCTTATTCAGTATGGTCAGAAGCCCATCATTGGGCTCCAGGTATCGTCATGAAATTACGTCAAAAATCGAGCGAGTGCGAGAGAATGCCTGGATACTAAGATGCTCCCTCCTGAACGTCTGGTTTTATAACTTGTACTAAGTTAGAAATTATTTTGTTTTTCGTTTCACTGCAGAGTGATTAGACAACAAAGGCCCTTATATTTTTTCCCTCATTAACAAAGTTAAAATTCAGTCGATGTTAGAAATGCCATTTGCTGGGGCAAAATAAAAAACACTAATGCACAAATGGGCAGCAAATACATTAGCAGAAAGCGTGATACACATTTAGAAAAAACTCAAAGGTATGATACTAACTTAAACATGAAACCGTTTTTTTTTCCTCTTGTGATTGTTACTATTATCATAACACTGCAATTATTTTTGTCATTTGTTTATTTCAATCTACACTGACATCAGGGAAAAGAAATAAAAGACGTTTCTGACCAAAATGAAGAATTCAGTCCTTCTCGTCGCTATGTTGTCTATCATCGTCTTGACAACAACAGTAAGCCATGTTGAAAGTCTTAAATGTGGAACTTTAAGCACAGGCAAGAGGATTAACAGATGCATAAAGATAGCAGTGAAAAACAAAGCAGCGACGATGCTAATGAAGATGGCAAAAAAGATGGAACAAAAATACCGCGATCGTTTCCAGCAGCAACGCCACATCTAGTATTTTATTGCAAGTCCAGAAATACTCTTCAGCATGGAGCGCACGACTCAAGATATGGACAGCAATTCAAGACATACAAAGAATACTTTAAAATTTTAATTCTGTAGCATAAATACTCTTATCTTTATTTTTTACAGTTTTAAATGTTAATTTTTTAAACGACACTCTTCCGTGAGCGATGAAGGTCTTCAATCTTAAGACAACAAAAGTTAGGCTTTGTATTTATCCGTCTTAGAGCGCTTTTCAATTGAGTGTCGAAAGTAATTTCGCAATTGCTTTGGTTTTGCCATTGCTACGCTTTGTGATTGGCTAGAACCAATCGCCAGTTTCTCGCAAGCGTTTTCCCGCGCTTAGTGCCTCCTATGTATATGATTCGAGTTTTGATCGGTTCATCGGATTGTCTGCGAGTTCTGTGATTGGTCCGAATGATTACTTTGGTTTTGGTTTTACGACACTCAATTGAAAACCGCTCGAAAAGACATTCTTCCGTGAGCGATGAAGACCTTTAACCGTTTTGATTGTAAGCCAAGGCTGTTCTAACGAATCCTTATACCTTAAACTTTTGATGTCGGCTTAATACACTTTTATATTCTATTATTTATTTATATTTCGTTTCATTTGCTTCTATTTATAGCTGAATTTTTGAAAAGGTGGTCAACGAAAATTACGGCAATTTCAATAAAAATAACACCAAACAAGGGTTTATATGATCCCGATCAGCCCGAAAATAACAGAGAAGAGAGAGAAGAGGGAAAGGGAGCAAGAGCGAAAGAAAAAAGTCCAGCAACAGTCTTTAGTTTTTATATTGGGGGTTGTAGGATAGTTTTTGAACGACAAAAAAAAAAAAAAAAAAAAAAAAAACAAAAAAAACAAGCCACACACTCACGAACGGTTACTTAGGGCGACAGCCTTCTTTAAAATTCAGGTTTTTATCTCGATAGAATGGCGACAATGATCGGGATTAGCATACTATGTTTTATTTCTGTATTTATAACAATCACAGGCCGTTGGAATATCTCACGAGATATGGTTTGCTTTATAAACTAACCTTTTGGTTTTCGACAATCGGCGCCAAAAGTGTTGAGACATTTCGTTATTTTGGGAGTCGTTTCCTATTGCTTTTATTGTTGCCGTCACAAATTTACCCCTCCCCCCAATCAATGTTGATACGCAGAGCTCAGGCCTTGTTGAATGCTACAACATTGAACGGGGGAGGGGGGAGCTTTGTAGCACCTAGTAATATGAATAAGAATGATGAATACCAAATTCATTATTCTATAATGCGATATGCTGAGACTGTCTCAATTACTTCTGTCGCCGATTGTCCGGGCATAAGATCTAGGTTTTTGAAACGTTAACAAGAAGCAATATTTGTCAATTATATCTGAAATATTTCTTTGATGGAGAAGTTAAAATGTGCAATAAATGATATCCGATTCAATTTAATTACAACTTGTTTCATACTATTAAATGATTGTTTTAATTCATCCTCGCTAGAGACGCTTACATCAATTAACCGCTTTCTGGACATACTACGGACGTAAATTGCGCAGTTCACAGAGACTTTGATCGCGCAAATTTATTCTGTTACACTTTTTCAAAATTAACGAACATTCACAATGGATTTTATACGAGGTTACGATTCAGGATCGTCTTCTATAGATGAAAAGCAAACACAGGAGTACTACTCGGTTAAATTTTTTTCACGGTCATTTCGAAATTTGTTAGAGAAAGGGCGGGGAAAATATCGCAATATGATGATTGTCGGGCCAGCAAATTGCGGGAAAACGTTTCTCTTTAACCCTCTAAATTCCATTTACAGCACATTTTCCAATCCTGCATGTGCTAGTTTTGTGTGGGTTGTCGCGTAATCATGCTACGAATTGAATATTTAAGAAGTTTGTCAGTTAGGAGTTCTTATTCGACGGCATCTTTTTGGTCCACTTCAATATCGAAATTTTACTTTAGTAAAATGTGTATTATGTCTGATCTAGGTTTAGTATGTTAGCTGTATTAAGCTATATATATGTTAAGTCCGTTTATGTGTGATCAATAAACGAGATGCTCCCTCCTGGACGTCTGGTTTTATTGCTTATACTAAATTGGAAATTATTTTATTTTCGTTTCACTGCAGAGTGATTAGACAACAAAAGCATATATAATATAATATATATATATATATATATATATATATATATATATATATTTGCCCTCATTAACAAAATTAAAATTCCCCCAGTCGATGTTAAACATGCCATTTGCTGGGACCAAATGAAAAGCACTAATGCACAAATGGGCAGCAAATACATTAGCAGAAAAGCGTCATACACATTTAGAAAAAAACTCAAAGACATGATACTAATTTAAACATGAAACTGTTTTTTTTTCCTCTTGTTACTGTTACGATTATCATAACACTGCAGTTATTTTTGTCATTTGTTTGTTTATTTCATTGCAATTTATTATTTTATTTGTTTATGGTTTTGTTAAGTTGCTACTACGTTTAGACATTCATATCTTAGATATCGATTAGTTTGGTTGTGCTATGTGTAAACATGCCGGGCACGTTTCTGCATGTCTAAGAAAAGGAAGTCAGTGGAACATGGCCAAAAAGCTTTGTTTACTTTATGTCATAAGCTAATGTGTATATGAAAATAAATTCATATGAACTGCGAAGAAAGAATTAAACAGAATGTGATTATCGCAGTTCTGCAGCAACTGAAGGAGTTGCAACAATAACCTGAAAAAAAAAAAAAACTTTCAGACCTCGACGGGATTCGAACCCATGACCTTTGCGATTCCGGTGCAAACGCTCTACCATACCACTGAGCTACAACACCAGATAAGAGAGTCCCTGTTAGGGGGTACCCATGTCCACCGTCTGAATTTCACAAGCAGCCATATCGCAATTTCGGGAAGTTCTTGTGTCGCCCGTCGGAATTTCATGAAGTGACGTCATTTAACTTTTTTTTTTCATTTTTCTCTCTCCCTGCCGCGTCTCGCCCTTCTCGCGTGGGGTGATTTTCACGCGCGCTCGCGTTTCGCTCGTTCTACTATCCGTGAGGAAAAATGAGGGACAACTCGTAGTCTAGTACTCACATAGCTTATATGTTTTGGTGATATGGCCACTCATTTCAAAACAAAATCTGTGTTTCGTTGTACTTTCGTGCGCGCATAAAGGGACGCTGTCCCGGCTGAAATATCGTGTTTTCATGATTATGGCCAGGAGCTTGATTTCAGCTTACTTTATTATCTTGAAATTGGAAGAAATCATCGCTAAGTCAAAATTTCACAAGAATAGCAAGTTTGATTTTTTGACGGTCAATAAATCAAATTTCATGAACTGTAATCCACTTCAATCCACGTAATCCTGCACTTTATCTCCAAACTACTACTTTTGTTTTGATCTATAGAATCTTTTTATGCAACTAAGCGGTACATTTGGTGGCATTTGGCGATATAACGTGGAAATAAGCTAAGCGGAATTTTACTATTTCCGCGGGACAGTGTCCCTTTAAAGCGCCAAATTTCCAAGACATTTTGATTGAGACAAAATGACGAGTGTAAGGTTGGATACAAGACTTTCGACGAGTGGAATACAATAGACTAGATGGTACAAGTTGTAAGAGATTTACCATGCTGTGCACCTTTTCTCGTGGAGTAAAGTAAAGTCGTCGAAATGAATAACTTTAAAATATACTGCATTTTTAATAGGTGGTTTGCAACCATTCCCTGAGAATTTAAAAGACAAAAGTGCAGCGGTCATGCTGGTGAACGAAACAAAAGAAAGTGATAGGAGCTAATAATAATCTTTTGGTTTGTACCTCCAGCGTGACGTCCGGGTGAAAACGTCCGATATCACTAGTGAAAAACCTACAAATTGAAAGTTTAGCTTCCAGAGTATATGAAAATTAAAATCTACCAAATACGAGTTTTAACGGCTACAAAACTTGCTGCTAAATGCGTTGAATTACTTGGTCTATTCGGCGGACTACAACCGACTCTGACCCTGACGTGGCCATGGTGTACAATTCCAATAACTAGCTATTCGAACTTTTTTAATGACTATACAAGTTAAAATGACTCAACTGACGCTGACGCCATGCTGTTGTTTTGGCCAACAAGAAGGCCAAAACGACAGCAGCAACCGTTTACTATTACATAAAACTTCTAAGTATTTTAGCGGAGCACTCGCCGGGCCGAAGGCTCATAGAAAATATGCCCGTCATTTTTAGCGGTCATGGCTAGCGGAATATTTCGCGGACGCGCCTCCGTGATATGTGTCAGTCAGTCAGACAGTCGCGCAAGGTAAACTCGCGGGCGCGCAAAAACAGCCGTCAGCGTGGTAAACACTTTAAAAGAGGATCTTTCGCAGTTTCTAGCGGAGCAGTAAAGTCGTTATTTCCCTGCGTTTTTTTCGCGGTTTGCTACTCAAGACAGGG
>JAJGOT010001194.1:0-51385 GCA_022457155.1 Cladopsammia gracilis
AATCAAGATGACATGATCAACTGGTTCTTCAACGGGAGACATTGCAACTGCAGCCTGATCTATCTCGCCCAAAGATTCTTCAAAGTTCTCAAAGATATAAGGGATAATTGTTCCCATTTTTGCCTTTTCAAATTTCCCCCAAAAGACTGCAAGCGAATTGCGGATGAACTGGGGATTGACCAAGATAAGTTGGCGGAAGCGACAAAAGATGATTTCTCTTTTCTCTTTGTGGATCAACCGCGTAAGCGGCTCTTGAAAAACTTTGATGAGGAGATTTAAAATGGGAATTTTCAATGAAAAACGTCCAGATGCGGACACAACGAATTTCGCATCAATCAGTTATGTTGACGCTAACTCCATTTCCTCCGGTGGATCTATCACAGGAGATGTTGACATGAATGCGAATAAAATCACAAATCTTTCCACACCTGAGAATGAATCAGATGTTGCAACAAAGGAATACGTTGACAGGACAGTCGCGAAATCTGGGCTCCTTTCCATTCTTTCCGCAGCCACTTCCACTTATGTAGATGCCTTCATCAACGAAAACGCAGAATGCTTTTATGCAGTGGATCGGGGAGATGAACTTGAGTATGGGTTTTGATTTCTTGGAACTTTGCCAAATCATCTGGATTCTGGAAAGAAATCGACAGGCTGAAAGTTTGCCAATCTTTGTTTTCAAATATTTTCATTTCTGCCGTGAAGAGGAAACGTGGAGGATTTTGGGAATCACCCATCAGGAGTGGAAGCACCACGCCAAACTTCATTTTTCGGGGTTCGCCGAGTTGGATTTTCTCGACTGCGCATTCTTTAGGATCCATTTGAATTGCGAAATTTTTTGAAAGTTTTTTTATGAAATAAAATGAGGTTGATTGAAAACGATTTTTTGCGCGGTGGAGATTTTGAATCGGTTGTTTCAGTTTTCCCAGAGATGCTTGAAATAGATCCTTGGGAGGGATTGTTGGATGAAGATGAAACCGTGGAGGATTTGGTGTTGGAAATGCATGCCCAAACTCTTCACGATATTGAAGCAGTTCCTCCAGCAACTTTGGTGGATCAATGGCATCAGTTGAATGAGTTGGAAATGCGAGATCCAGCCCGAATGGTTCTCATTCGTGAGTGGGCTGCGATTTGGCCTCGCGAGTTGCGGGAACAGGATGCCTTTCTCTTTCCAGATGGATTGGAAACTGCAATTTGTGGTGGGAATCGAGAAGTTGAGAACTTTTGAAGTGAGGGAAGAATTCAACACATATTGTGTTGAATCAATAACATGTTTCTTTGAAAAGAGCCAAGGCAGCTGTGACTTTTCCAGCTTCATCTTTCAAATGAGCCTGAGTTTTTATCTTTCTTTGAATTTTGGAAGCCATTCTCCATTGTTTGAGTTTTTCCATATACTTTTCCAAATCCTTTGTCTTTTCCACTTTGTGAGATTGATTGGTTTGATCCAGGAAAAAATCCTTGAACTTGAGGAGTTGGTTGATGAAAGAGGTTCGATGAATTTGGAAACGCGCTTCAACCTCTTCCACCGAAAAGAATTCTTCCCCATCGATTTTGGCAAATGGAGTTGATTCTTCTTCGAGAATCAGATATCTTTCTCCAGTGGTTCTTCGTCGATAGATGGGATTTGTTTCTCGTTGGAGGATTCGATAGATATGCGAAGAAAGAATTTTTGTTTCATTTTCTGCCTTCTGGAATGTGAAAAAAACTTGTTTTTCACCTTTGGGTTTTCCTTGATCATCCACTTCCTGAATTGAAAACTTCATTTTTATAGGAAAAAACTTTTTTCCAATAAAATGAATCGCGTGAGTTTGAGAAGAATGCGAGGTTTCGCTCGCAAGATGGGTTTAGAGGGTTGGGAAGATATTCAAAACAAACGAGAAATGTGGAATTTCGTGGATTGGGAAATCAGGAAGGAAATCCACGAACCTCCCCCACCAAAATCCATTCATCCCTTGACGAAAAGATGGAGAGAAAGGACTTTGGAGAAGTTGATTGCTGACACAAAAGGTGAGAACAAAAAGAGAACTTTCCGGCAAGAACTTGCAAGTTTGAGAGGCATGACATTGTCTCCAATGTGGGAAAAAGGTCAAAGTGCATTGAAAGAATTCGCTAGAGAATTGAAGATTGTGAATTTGGTGGAAGATTCAGATCGAAGTGAAGATGAAGAACCCATCAAATGGGGGTTTGTGGGCCAAGGCTTTGCTGGAAGCCCAAAAGAATTCTTCCAGATCATCAGGAGAGATTTGATTGCGAAGTTGAATGAAAATCGAAGAAATAAAATTCGTTTTCGTTTGATTTGCAAGATGATGAAAGTCAACCTGACAACTGGGGAACATGAAGTGAAAGATGTGAGCTTTTTCTCCAAGGTGGAAGTGATTCTGGATGAAACAAATCTGAAGGAATTCGTGAGCAAACACTCTGAAGAAGTTTTGGAGAATTTCACAAACTTTCAAAGCCATGGAAGCAACTGGCAGTTCATGTGGATTGAAGAATTTTCCATCTTCCTGAGTCGATTTGCACCTTTGGGTGGATCGAGTTGGATTCCCATGCCACCAGCCTTGAGAGCAAAACACGCAGTTGTGAATATGATGAACAAAACAGATGATTTGTGCTTTTTCTACGCTGTGATGAGAAGCTTGAACCCAGTTGAAAGAAATCCGGGAAGAATCACGGAAATCTTGCGAATGCAGGTGAGAAAGTTGCAGAAAGAAGGTATGACTTGCCCCGTGCCATTGACGCAGATTGATAAATTTGAAAAGATGAATGAGGGAATTGCAGTGAATGTTTTTGGCTGGGAAGATCACAAAGTGGTGCCTTTGAGGATTTCGAAAGCAGAAGGACAACAAGTGGATTTGAGGGATGATTCAGTTGAAGGGGAAATTCCACTTGGGGGTTCAGTGCCAATGAAAACTCACTTCTGCTGCATCACCAATTTGAGCAGATTGTTGAGTTCCCAAGTGAGCAAACACAATGGAAAAGTTTGGTTTTGCCGGAGATGTTTGAATAGCTTTGGAAGTGAGGGGAAATTGGAGAAGCATATGGAATTTTGTTCCCAGCAGGAAGCGGTTCGAATGGATATGCCAGCAAAGGGAGAAGTTGTGAAATGGAAGAATTTTGAGAGAAAGCAGAAGCTGCCATTTGCCATCTACGCTGATTTTGAAGCTCGTTTGGTGCCTTTGGATTCTGTGCAGCCGCCTGGGAAAGAAAGTTTCATTGAAAAGTTTCAGAAGCATATCCCAGTTTCATTTGCATTTCATTGCGTGTCAGATGTTGTGGAAAGAGAACCAGTTTTGTTTCGAGCTGAAGATGATGAGGTGGATGTTGGGAAACGATTTGTGGGTGAATTGATTGAGTTTGTCAAAGAAATTCAGGAAGAAGTGAAAATCCCCAAGAAGATGAAGTTTGGAAAGGAAGCGAAGAAAAAATTCAAGAGAGCAATGAAATGCTGGATTTGTGAAAAAGAGTTTGGGAAAGATGACAAAGTTGTGAGAGATCACTGTCATTTCACGGGAGAATTCAGAGGGGCAGCGCATGATCAATGCGCATGATCAATGCCGAAAGCCAAAATTCACCCCTGTGTTCTTTCACAACTTGAAGGGATATGATGCGCATTTCATCGTGAAAGCTTTAGGAGAAATTCCAGGAGATGTGAAATGTTTGCCGAATAATGAGGAAAAGTTCATATCTTTCTCCAAGATGATTGAAATTGGAAGATGGACAGACAAGAATGGAAAGGAACGAATTGACAGGCATGAAATTCGATTTCTGGATTCAGCTGGATTCATGGGAAGTTCTTTGGGGAATTTGGCAAAGAATTTGACTGATGGGGATTTGATTGAGACACGCAGAATCTTTGGGGATGATTGGCAGTTGGCCAAGAAAAAAGGAATCTTTCCCTATGAATGGTTGGACAGTGTTAAAAAGTTTGAAGAAAGTTTGCCGGGGAAAGAAGCATTTTGGTCCCAGTTGTCGGATGAAGGGGTGAGTGATGAGGAAATGGAGCATGCAAGAGAAGTTTGGGAAAAGAGAAAGATGAAAAACATGGGAGATTTTCACGATTTCTATCTGATGACTGATGTGTGTTTGTTGGCTGATGTGTTTGAAGGATTCAGAAAACTTTGCAGGAAACACTACCAGATGGATGCGGCATGGTTCTTCACATCTCCTGGGTTGGCTTGGGATGCAGCTTTGAAAATCAGCAAAGTTTCACAGGAATTGCTCACCGATCCTGACATGCTTTTGTTCTTCAAGGAAGGAATCCGCGGAGGAGTTTCCACAATATTTCACAGGAGAGCAAGAGCAAATAATATGTTTATGGGGAAAGATTTTGATCCTGAAAAACCCTCCAAATTCATAATTTATTGGGATGCAAATGGCTTGTATGCATGGGCTATGACTCAGCCTTTGCCAGTGGGAGGTTTCAAGTGGATGAGAGAAGCTGAATTGAAACACTGGAGAGAAATTCCCTGCGTGATTGAAGCAGATGTGAGGATTCCTGAAGAGTTGCATGACAAATTCAATGATTTTCCACCTTTGCCAGAACGAGTCAAAGTTGGGGGGGAGGGGTTGAGAAGTTGATTCCGAATTTGCAAGATAAGCGGAAAATGATTTTGCATAGAAGAAGTCTGATTCAAGCTTTGGAGTTGGGATGTGAGTTGGTGAAAATCCACCGAGGCATTTCATTTAAGGAGTCATGTTGGTTGGAATCTTTCATTCGGAAAAACATCAAACTGCGACAAATGGAAGGCAACTCAGAATTTGAGAAGGATTTCTTTAAGTTGATGAACAATGCTGTGTTTGGGAAGACAATGGAAAACATTGAGAAACGAGTGGATATTCAGCTAGTGAATTCAGGAGACCGGTTTGTGAAGTTGGTGGCAAAGCCGAACTATGCTTCAACAACCATCTGGTGTGAAGATCTGGTGGCAGTTCACATGAAAAGAACCAGGATGAAATTCAACAAACCGATATATGTGGGCCAAGCGATTTTGGATTTGTCGAAGACTTTGATGTTTGAGTTTCACTATGGCTATGCAATGAAAAAATGGAAGAAAGCCCAGTTGTGCTTCACAGACACAGATTCGTTGTTGTATGAAATTGAAACTGAAGATTTGTTTCAGGATATTGCGGCAGATGTGGCAAGCAGATTCGACACATGGGACTACAAGGAAGATCACCCCAGAGTGAAAGATGGAAGCATTGTCAGAATGAACAAGAAAGAACTGGGATTGATGAAGGATGAAGCAAAAGGTGGGCAGATTTTGGAATTTGTAGGATTGAGATCGAAGTGTTATTCTCTGAAGAAGCATGCTGGAGGAGAAGCTAAAAAGTGTAAGGGTGTGAAGAAAGGAGTTGTGAAGAAGCAAATATCGCATGAGGATTATGTGAATGTGTTGGAAAGTGGAGAGCCGCAAATCAGAGTTATGACTTGCATTAGGAGTGAGAAACATGAGATGAGCACTGTGAGAGTGAACAAAACAGCTTTGAGTGCAGATGATGACAAACGGATTGTGTTGGCAGATGGGATTTCAACGAGAGCATGGGGGCATTGGAGGGAAGGTGGAAGAATGCCTGAGGAAAGAAGGAGAGTTGAGAAAATTGAAGAAGAGAAACAAAATATGAAATCGAAGGAACAAGTGAAAGCTGAGAAGTTTGAGAAGAAGAAAGCGCAAGTTGAGAGATTCCTGAAGAAGAAAGCCAAGTTTGGGGAAGAAGTTAGTATGTTCCAATTAACCAGCAAATTCCATGTGAAAGAAGAAGTTCTGATTGAGCAGATGAATGTAGGAAAGAAAGGATGGAATGCGATTTTGTTGAGCCAGTGAGTGCAGTAGTTTGTGAAAGTTTGAATCAGCAGGAAAGAATTTCAAAATGTGCGGATTTTGAAACTCTGATCAGAATATCACAAAGTTTTCTGCTGAAATGAATTGATTTGAAAAATGGGGGTTTGAAAATGCGCTGAAAATGAGCAAAAATACGCTAGGGTTTGTGGGTTCGTGGGGTGTTCTACTGGGGTTTAGCACAAAGTTTGGAAAAGGGTGATTTTGATTGTGCTTGAACTCTCATTTTCTAACTACTGACGGCTAAAACCGAAAATGCCCGAAATATTGACGAACAGGCTCCGTAATTTTTCTCCTAGGAGCCAACAAATGTCACATATGTTATGACAAACAAACAATATATTTTTCCATCTTACAAACATTAACTAAGCAAATACAGCGAAGTAAAGCAGCACAAAATAGAGAGAGCCGTTATAACGCACGCATTTTGATTTCAGATAAATGTCACGATTGACACTCCAGCAAACAAAGGCAACTTTGATTTCAAGATAAACGGTAATCCACTTCAATCCTTTCAATCCTGTGCTTCATCTTCAAACTACTACTTTTGTTTTGAACTATAGGATCTTTTTATCCAACGAAGTTGTATATTTTAAAATCTCACTTTTCCGCACACCACATCTGAAAATCGTCGTACTGCTCTCAAATCTACGCCAAATCGGGGAAACATCGCGATTTCCATGAAAAGTGCGTGTGGAGCAAATTTTTGCAGAATCTCACTTTTCCTCACACCAGATCTCAAAATCGTCGTACTGGCCTCAAATCATCGACAAAAAGCGAAAACAGTGGCATTTCTAACAAAAGTGCACAAAACGTACGTTTGGGTCGTGCAAAGCAAGTTTTGGCTAAATCTAACTTGAGAGCACACCAGATCTGAAAATCGTCGTATTGGCCTCAAATCATCGCCAAAATGTGAAAACAGTGCACAAAACGCACGTTTGGGGACGTGAGGAGCACGTTTTGGCAAAATCTCACTTTTGAGCTCATCAGACCTCGAAATCGTCGAACTGGCGTCAAATCATCTCCAAGAGAAAACACTGGCATTTCCATGAAAAGTGCACAAATCCAACCTTTGGTTCCGTGCAGAGCAAGTTTTGGCTAAATCTCACTTTTGAGCACACCAGATCTCAAAATCGTCGTATTGGCCTCAAATCATTGCCAAAAAGTGAAAACAGTGCCATTTCTATGAAAAATGCACAAAACGCACGTTTGAAGCCGTGCTGAGCCTATATTGGCAAAATCTCACTTTTGAGCTCATCAGATCTCGAAATCGTCGTAATGGCCTCAAATCGTCACCAAGCGAAAACAGTGGCATTTCCATGAAAAGTGCATAAATCCCACGTTTGTTGCCGTGCGGAGCAAGTTTTGGCTAAATGTCACTTTTGAGCACACCAGCTCTGAAAATCGTCGTTCTGGCCTCAAATCACCACCAAATCTGGAAAACTGTGGCATTTCTACGAAAAGTGCACAAAACGCACGTTTGGGGCCGTGCGGAGCAAGTTTTGGCAAAATCTCACTTTTGAGCACGCCAGATCTCAAAATCAAATCATCGCCAAAAAAGAAAAAACAGTTTTTATTATTATTATTATTTTTCTTTTTTTACTTTAATTACAAAGAACTACTTAAAAAGAAAAAAATTACAATATTTTAAACAACCGCCATAACAGACATACTTACAATTGTCAAGATTTCACAGATTATATACCTTACAGCCAAAAAACAGCCGCGCAATTGCTGAATGAGGCTTGTATTAATGCTTAATTATGTTGATAAGAGAGAAATTGACAGTTATTTACGGTACACCCTAAGATAAAACAACAAGACACACGAACATACACACAAAAGCATATACACGAACTTAATTAAAGGGGGTAAATGTCTTTTGGCCATTTCTCATAAAAGGTTTCTAGTTTATTATTCTTAATGGAAATATATTTTTTAACTTGGTATTTAATTCTTACTTTAAATTTGAAACCTTCGATGTTTGGAAGTACCTGTTTCTTTCTGCAATCCCATAAATACAATTTACCAATTAATATCAGATAATTTAACACTGGACATTTTGACATCGTTATTCCAATTATAACCTCTCGTAAACGCAACCCGTAAAATTCCTTTGTTATTGTTAAATAATACTGTTCAACATTTTTCCACAACATATGTGAATGTCGACAGTAAAAGAGAAAGTGACATAATGTTTCTTGTTCAGTCTTGTTCAGTCGAAAATTGATCGAATAGTCTCACCAATACAGCGATCTTCAACATAACCTGTTTGATTATGATGTATGATATTCGGTAAAACTTTCTTTAATCTTAAAGCAATCACTTTTGAAATTATTTTTGCATCCACATTAATAAGAGAGATTGGCCTCCAATTTTCAATGAGAGTTCGATCTTTATGTTGCTTTTCTATAAGAGTTATAATTGCTTTTCTTTGAGAGCTAGACATTTCGCCGTGGTTGAAACACTCCCTCACACTTTCCATAACTGGATCACAAATTAATTCCCAGCAACTTTTGTAAACTTCTATTGGTATTCGATCATTACCAAGGGATTTGTTACTCTCAAAACTGTTAAGAATGGCTGTAATTTCTTCAACAAATATTTCTTCTTCACAAGATTGTTTTTGTTCTTCTGATAATCTTGGCATATTCAAATTATTTAAAAATTCGTTTGCATTTTCTTTATCCTCATCTGTTACGTTTGATTGGTACAAGCTATGGTAAAAACGTTTTTTGGTCGTTCAGTATCCCAAAAGGATCACATGTAATGGCACCACTTATTAATAGTTTTCTTATATGTTTTTCTGACGTGATTACGCTTCTCTAAATTTAGAAAATATTTTGTACTTCTCTCGCCATGCTCGTGTCATCGTGCCCTTGCGCGAATAATTACACCCCTTGTTGTTTCCTCCTAATAACTTTCTAGAGTTTCTTTTGCTTCATTTAGAGTATTTAGGTTAGAGTCGGAAGGGTCCTGTTCGAATTTTTTAGTTGCTTCCTCGTATACTTGTAGGTTTTTTTCCATTGCAGATAGTTCTTTGGCTTTCTTTTTCGAGAACAAAATAGTATGGTTCCGAATATTATACTTAATCCAATCCCCGATACACCTTTTGTCTGATAAATTCTCGCTTCCTGTTGTATTTACAAAATCCTGTAAGTTGTTTGATATCAAGCCAGTAATCTAAACGACAGAAAATCGGTGGAGATTTTTGGCTCCAAGTGTAACTTCTAGATTGTGGATTTTTAACTCTCCAAACGTCGACAAGGTCCACTTCATTTTGTAAATATTCAATATTGTCTATAACTATTTTTCTAGGTGCCACAACGCCACCTTTTTTATCAAAATCGTCGTACTGACCTCAAATCATCGCTAGAAACCAAAAACAGTGCATTTCTATGAAAAATGCACAAAACGCACGTTTGGGGCCGTGCGGAGCAAGTTTTGGCAAAAACTCACTTTTGAGCACACCAGATCTCAAAATCGTCGTACTGACCTCAAATCATCGCTAGAAACCAAAAACAGTGCATTTCTATGAAAAGTGGACAAAACGCACGTTTTGGCAAAATCTCACTTTTGAGCACACCAGATCTCAAAATCGTCGTACTGACCTTAAATCATCGCCAAAAACCGAAAACAGTGAATTCCTATGAAAAATGCACAAAACGTACGTTTCGGGCCGTGTGGAGCAAGTTTTTGCAAAATCTCACTTTTGAACGCACTGGATCTCAAAATCTTCATACTCGCCTCAACCCATCGCCAAAAAGCAAAAACAGTGCTTTTCTATGAAAAATGCACAAAACGCACGTTTAAGGCCGTGCGGAGGAAGTTTTGGCAACACCTCACTTTTGAGCACACCGGATGTCAAAATCGTGGTACTAGCCTCAAATCATCGCCAAAAAGCGAAAACAGTGCATTTATATGAAAAATGCACAAAACGTACGTTTCGGGCCGTGCGGAGCAAGTTTTGGAGAACATACCAAGACATGAAATGAAGATAGTGATGGGAGACTTGAATGCTAAAGTTGGAAATGATAACACCAACTACGAGAGAGCCATGGGTAAGAAAGGGTGTGGAAGTATGAACAACAATGGAGAGAGACTGCTTGAATGCTGCTGGACATACGATCTTGTCATTGGCGGGACTCTTTGCACACCCAGACATCATAAACTTACCTGGTGTTCACCTAACGGCAGAGACAAGAATGAGATCGACCACCTGATGATTAATGGGGTGTGGAGAAGATCGCTGCAAGACGTTAGAGTGAAAAGAGGAGCAGATGTTGGCAGTGATCACCACCTTGTCACTGCAACTCTGAAAGTGAAACTGAGAAAGAATGGACCTGAGAAACCAAGACAACAGCAGTTTGACGTGGAGAAGCTGCGCGACCCTAAAATAAAGAATGCCTTCATCCTTAAGCTGAAGAACAAGTTCCAAGTTTTGGCAGATGCTGAAAACTACACCCAGACAGAGTCGGTTGGAATCGACACCGCGTGGAAGCAAATAAGATCAGCCTATACACAGACCAGTGCTTAGGAAGAGGACGAAAGAGGAGGAAAGAGTGGATAACAATGGATACCTGGAAAGCCATTGAGAACAGGAGAGCCCTTTAGAAGAGAGTGTTGGAGACCAAGTCAGAGAGGCTCAAAGAGAGGTACAAGCAACAGTACAGGGAAGCTGATCAAACAGTGAAAAGAATGACTAGGGCCAACAAGCGGGCCTACATGGAAGGCCTTGCAGGGGAAGCAGAAGAGGCCGCTGTCAGAGGAGAACAAGGACGAGTGTACAAAATCACTAAGCTCGTCAGCGGCAAGTACCGGGGATCTACAGACGCACCCATCGCCGATAAACAGGGACGGCTACTAACAACAGATGCGGAACAAGAGGCGAGATGGGCAGAACATTTCAGCGAAGTTCTAAACAGACCACCACCAACAGTTACAGCGGATGTACAGGACCCGGCCAAAGACCTGGATGTAAATACAGCGCCACCTGAGAAAGAAGAAATTGTGGCAGCCATCAGATCCCTCAAAAACGGAAAGGCCCCTGGTCAAGACAGCCTCAAAGCAGAACTCTTCAAGGCAGACCCAGAGCTTGCAGCGCAAGTTCTTCAGCCACTCTTTACAGCCATCTGGGACGAGAAGCAACTACCAGAAGATTGGACGGAAGGCGTCACAGTAAAGATCCCGAAAAAGGGAGCCCTGAGCAACTGTAACAACTGGAGAGGAATCACCCTCCTGTCTGTTCCAAGCAAGATCCTCGCAAAAATCATCATCAAGCGAATTTCAGACGCGTTGGAGCAGCAACTCCGAAAGGAGCAGGCTGGTTTTCGACCAGGAAGAGGGTACACAGATCAAATATTCACTCTGCGAAACATCATCGAACAGTGCACAGAATTGCAGAGACAGCTGTACATCAACTTTGTAGACTTTGAAAAAGCCTTTGATAGCATCCATCGAGAGAGTCTATGGCGAATTCTCAGGGCATATGGAATACCGCAGGCGATTGTTCTTGTCATCAAAAGCTTCTAAAGCAACTTCTCATGCAGGGTAAGAAGCAGCGAGATCAGCTTCAGCGTGAAGACCGGTGTTATACAAGGCTGTTGTATGTCTGCGATGCTTTTCAACTTGACAATCGACTGGGTGATGAGACAGACAACAGCAGACCAAGCGCGAGGCATCAGATGGACCCTCTTGACACAACTCGAAGACCTGGACTTTGCTGACGATTTAGCCCTCATGTCGCACATCCACAAACACATGCAGGAAAAGACTTCCGGTCTACGCACCTCAAATCATCGCCGAAAACCGAAAACAGTGTATTTCTATGAAAAATGCACAAAACGTACGTTTCGGGCCGTGCGGAGCAAGTTTTGGCAAAATCTCACTTTTTAGCACACCAGATCTTAAAATCGTCGTACTGACCATTAAATCACCGCAAAAAAGCGGAAACAGTGCATTTCTATGAAAAGTCCTCAAAACGCACGTTTTGGGCCGTACCGAGCACGTTTTGGCAAAATCTCACTTTTGAACACACCGGATGTCAATATCTTAATACTGGTCTCAAATCATCGCCAAAAAGCGAACACAGTTCATTTCTATGAAAAATGCACAAAACAGCACGTTTCGAGCCGTGCGGAGCAAGTTTTGGCAAAATCTCAGTTTTTAGCACACCAGATCTCAAAATCGTCGGACTGACCTCAAATCATCGCAAAAAAACGAAACCAGTGCATTTCTATGAAAAATACACAAAACGTACGTTTCGGGCCGTGCGGAGCAAGTTTTGGTAAAATCTCAGTTTTTAGCACACCAGATCTCAAAATCGTCGTACTGACCTCAAATCATCGCAAAAAACCGAAAACAGTGCATTTCTATGAAAAATGCACAAAACGTACGTTTCGGGCCGTGCGGAGCAGGTTTTGGCAAAATCTCACTTTTTAGCACACCAAATCCCTAAATCGTCGTACTGACCTCAAATCATCGCCAAAAAGCGAAAACAGTGCATTTCTATGAAAAATGCACAAAACGTACGTTTCGGGCCGTGCGGAGCAGGTTTTGGCAAAATCTCACTTTTTAGCACACCAAATCCCTAAATCGTCGTACTGACCTCAAATCATCGCCAAAAAGCGAAAACAGTGCATTTCTATGAAAAATGCACAAAACGTACGTTTCGGGCCGTGCGGAGCAGGTTTTGGCAAAATCTCACTTTTTAGCACACCAAATCCCTAAATCGTCGTACTGACCTCAAATCATCGCCAAAAAGCGAAAACAGTGCATTTCTATGAAAAATGCACAAAACGTACGTTTCGGGTCGTCCGGAGCAAGTTTTGGTAAAATCTCAGTTTTTAGCATACCAGATCTCAAAATCGTCGTACTGACCTCAAATCATCGCAAAAAACCGAAAACAGTGCATTTCTATGAAAAATGCACAAAACGTACGTTTCGGGCCGTCCGGAGCAAGTTTTGGTAAAATCTCAGTTTTTAGCACACCAGATCTCAAAATCGTCGTACTGATCTCAAATCATCGCAAAAAACCGAAAACAGTGCATTTCTATGAAAAATGCACAAAAGGTACGTTTCGGGCCGTGCGGAGCAAGTTTTGGCAAAATCTCACTTTTGATCTCACCAGATCTCAAAATCGTCGTACTGACCTCAAATCATCGCCAAAAACCGAAAACAGTGCATTTCTATGAAAAATGCACAAAAGGTACGTTTCGGGCCGTGCGGAGCAAGTTTTGGCAAAATCTCACTTTTGATCTCACCAGATCTCAAAATCGTCGTACTGACCTCAAATCATCGCAAAAAACCGAAAACAGTGCATTTCTATGAAAAATGCACAAAACGTACGTTTCGGGCCGTGCGGAGCAAGTTTTGGTAAAATCTCAGTTTTTAGCACACCAGATCTCAAAATCGTCGTACTGACCTCAAATCATCGCCAAAAACCGAAAACAGTGCATTTCTATGAAAAATGCACAAAACGTACGTTTCGGGCCGTGCGGAGCAAGTTTTGGTAAAATCTCAGTTTTTAGCACACCAGATCTCAAAATCGTCGTACTGACCTCAAATCATCGCAAAAAACCGAAAACAGTGCATTTCTATGAAAAATGCACAAAACGTACGTTTCGGGCCGTGCGGAGCAGGTTTTGGCAAAATCTCACTTTTTAGCACACCAGATCTCAAAATCGTCGTACTGACCTCAAATCATCGCCAAAAAGCCGAAAACAGTGCATTTCTATGAAAAATGCACAAAACGGTACGTTTCGGGCCGTGCGGAGCAAGTTTTGGCAAAATCTCACTTTTTATCACACCAGATCTCAAAATCGTCGTACTGACCTCAAATCATCGCCAAAAACCGAAAACAGTGCATTTCTATGAAAAATGCACAAAACGGTACGTTTCGGGCCGTGCGGAGCAAGTTTTGGCAAAATCTCACTTTTGATCTCACCAGATCTCAAAATCGTCGTACTGACCTCAAATCATCGCCAAAAACCGAAAACAGTGCATTTCTATGAAAAATGCACAAAACGTACGTTTCGGGCCGTGCGGAGCAAGTTTTGGCAAAATCTCACTTTTGATCTCACCAGATCTCAAAATCGTCGTACTGACCTCAAATCATCGGCAAAAAGCGAAAACAGTGCATTTCTATGAAAAATGCACAAAACGTACGTTTCGGGCCGTCCGAAGCAAGTTTTGGTAAAATCTCAGTTTTTAGCACACCAGATCTCAAAATCGTCGTACTGACCTCAAATCATCGCAAAAAACCGAAAACAGTGCATTTCTATGAAAAATGCACAAAACGTACGTTTCGGGCCGTGCGGAGCAGGTTTTGGCAAAATCTCACTTTTTAGCACACCAAATCTCTAAATCGTCGTACTGACCTCAAATCATCGCAAAAAACCGAAAACAGTGCATTTCTATGAAAAATGCACAAAAGGTACGTTTCGGGCCGTGCGGAGCAGGTTTTGGCAAAATCTCACTTTTTAGCACACGAAATCTCTAAATCGTCGTACTGACCTCAAATCATCGCAAAAAACCGAAAACAGTGCATTTCTATGAAAAATGCACAAAAGGTACGTTTCGGGCCGTGCGGAGCAGGTTTTGGCAAAATCTCACTTTTTAGCACACCACATCCCTAAATCGTCGTACTGACCTCAAATCATCGCCAAAAACCGAAAACAGTGCATTTCTATTAAAAATGCACAAAACGTACGTTTCAGGCCGTGCGGAGCAAGTTTTGGCAAAATCTCACTTTTTAGCACACCAGATCTCAAAATCGTCGTACTGACCTCAAATCATCGCCAAAAACCGAAAACAGTGCATTTCTATGAAAAATGCACAAAACGTACGTTTCGGGCCGTCCGGAGCAAGTTTTGGTAAAATCTCAGTTTTTAGCACACCAGATCTCAAAATCGTCGTACTGACCTCAAATCATCGCCAAAAACCGAAAACAGTGCATTTCTATGAAAAAAGCACAAAACGTACGTTTCCGGCCGTGCGGAGCAAGTTTTGGTAAAATCTCAGTTTTTAGCACACCAGATCTCAAAATCGTCGTACTGACCTCAAATCATCGCAAAAACCGAAAACAGTGCATTTCTATGAAAAATGCACAAAACGTACGTTTCGGGCCGTCCGGAGCAAGTTTTGGTAAAATCTCAGTTTTTAGCACACCAGATCTCAAAATCGTCGTACTGACCTCAAATCATCGCAAAAAACCGAAAACAGTGCATTTCTATGAAAAATGCACAAAACGTACGTTTCGGGCCGTGCGGAGCAAGTTTTGGCTAAAATCTCAGTTTTTAGCACACCAGATCTCAAAATCGTCGTACTGATCTCAAATCATCGCAAAAAACCGAAAACAGTGCATTTCTATGAAAAATGCACAAAACGTACGTTTCGGGCCGTCCGGAGCAAGTTTTGCTAAAATCTCAGTTTTTAGCACACCAGATCTCAAAATCGTCGTACTGACCTCAAATCATCGCCAAAAACCGAAAACAGTGCATTTCTATGAAAAATGCACAAAAGGTACGTTTCGGGCCGTGCGGAGCAAGTTTTGGCAAAATCTCACTTTTTAGTACACCAGATCTCAAAATCGTCGTACTGACCTCAAATCATCGCAAAAAACCGAAAACAGTGCATTTCTATGAAAAATGCACAAAACGTACGTTTCGGGCCGTCCGGAGCAAGTTTTGGTAAAATCTCAGTTTTTAGCACACCAGATCTCAAAATCGTCGTACTGATCTCAAATCATCGCAAAAAACCGAAAACAGTGCATTTCTATGAAAAATGCACAAAACGTACGTTTCGGGCCGTGCGGAGCAAGTTTTGGTAAAATCTCAGTTTTTAGCACACCAGATCTCAAAATCGTCGTACTGACCTCAAATCATCGCAAAAAACCGAAAACAGTGCATTTCTATGAAAAATGCACAAAACGTACGTTTCGGGTCGTCCGGAGCAAGTTTTGCTAAAATCTCAGTTTTTAGCACACCAGATCTCAAAATCGTCGTACTGACCTCAAATCATCGCCAAAAACCGAAAACAGTGCATTTCTATGTAAAATGCACAAAACGTACGTTTCGGGCCGTGCGGAGCAAGTTTTGGCAAAATCTCACTTTTTAGCACACCAGATCTCAAAATCGTCGTACTGACCTCAAATCATCGCAAAAAACCGAAAACAGTGCATTTCTATGAAAAATGCACAAAACGTACGTTTCGGGCCGTGCGGAGCAAGTTTTGGCAAAATCTCACTTTTTAGCACACCAGATCTCAAAATCGTCGTACTGACCTCAAATCATCGCCAAAAACCGAAAACAGTGCATTTCTATGAAAAATGCACAAAACGTACGTTTCGGGCCGTGCGGAGCAAGTTTTGGTAAAATCTCAGTTTTTAGCACACCAGATCTCAAAATCGTCGTACTGACCTCAAATCATCGCAAAAAACCGAAAACAGTGCATTTCTATGAAAAATGCACAAAACGTACGTTTCGGGCCGTGCGGAGCAAGTTTTGGTAAAATCTCAGTTTTTAGCACACCAGATCTCAAAATCGTCGTACTGACCTCAAATCATCGCAAAAAACCGAAAACAGTGCATTTCTATGAAAAATGCACAAAACGTACGTTTCGGGCCGTCCGGAGCAAGTTTTGGCAAAATCTCACTTTTAATCTCACCAGATCTCAAAATCGTCGTACTGACCTCAAATCATCGCCAAAAACCGAAAACAGTGCATTTCTATGAAACAAGCACAAAACGTACGTTTCGGGCCGTGCGGAGCAAGTTTTGGCAAAATCTCACTTTTTAGCACACCAGATCTCAAAATCGTCGTACTGACCTCAAATCATCGCCAAAAAGCGAAAACTGCATTTGTATGAAACGTGCACAAAACGTACGTTTCGGGCCGTGAGGAGCATGTTTTGGGAAAATCTCAGTTTTTAGCTCACCAGATCTCAAAATCATCCTGCTGGACTCAAATCATCGCCAAAAAGCGAAAACAGTGCATTTCTATGAAAAGTGCACAAAACGCACGTTTTGGCAAAATCTCACTTTTGAACACACCGGATCTCAAAATCGTGGTATTGGCCTCAAATCATCGCCAAAAAGCGAAAACTGCATTTCTATGAAACGTGTACAAAACGCACGTTTGGGGCCGTGAGGAGCAAGTTTTGGCAAAACTCACTTAGAGCACACCAGATCTCAAAATCGTCGTACTGGCCTCAAATCATCGACGTCAAACGGGGAATGTCTTCCTCTTCTATGCCGCCCTTCCTGACGAGCATTTGTATATCACGTTGAAGGTTGTAGCCGTAAAAGAAGCAGCCTGTTATCCTACACATCCTCTCCTTATGATGGCTTCTTTTCTTCTGCTCGCTGTCGCTCTTTAGTGGACTTGCTGCTTTCTTTTTCGTTTTCTTTACGGGCGCTTCGTCATTGCTCTTCAGGGGACTTGCTGTTTTCTTTTTCGTTTTCTTTACGGGCGCTAAGAAATCGCTCTCGCTGTCTGTTGTAAGGGCACTTGCTGATTTCTTTTTTGCCTTCTTTACAGGTTCGTAGTCGCTCTCACTGTCTGTTGGTATCGCTTTTCTTTTGCTGGACTTCTTCTCTTCCTCGTCTTTCTCAATGTCCTTATCTGCATCGCCACCTGTTTGATCTTCGTTTAAGTGAAACGTTTCTGGCGAACAGTCTAGCGTTAACTTGTGCATTCCATATAATGTCCCAGTGTCAAGTGCTCTTGAGGCTTGGTCATCAATCTCTCATTGCTGAGAGAACATCGACATGCACTCCAAGGCCCGTTTCTGCTCGCTGTCGCTCTTCAGGGGGCTTGCTGCTTTCTTTTTCGTTTTCTTTACGGGCGCTTCGTCATCGCTCTTCAGGGGACTTGCTGTTTTCTTTTCGTTTTCTTTACGGGCGCTTGGAAATCGCTCTCGCTGTCTGTTGTAAGGGCACTTGCTGTTTTCTCCTTTGCCTTCTTTACAGGTTCGTAGTCGCTCTCACTGTCTGTTGGCGTGGCTTTTCTTTTCCTGGACTTCTTCTCTTCCTCGTCTCTCTCAATGTCCTTATCTGCATCGCCAACTGTTTGATCTTCGTTTAAGTGAAACGTTTCTGGCGCACAGTCTAGCGTTAACTTGTACATTCCATATAATGTCTCAGTATCAAGGGCTCGTGAGGCTTGGTCATCAATCTCTCATTGCTGAGAGATCATCGACATGCACCCCAAGGCCCGTTTGGCGCACCTTTGTAGCACCTTCGAGGCTAGGTCATCAATCTCTCGTTTGCTGAGAGATCCAGGACATGCACCCCAAGGCCCGTTTGGCGCCCCTTTGTAGCATTTCAAGGCCCAAAGCATCCACTGCTTGGTAAAGAACTGCACAGTGGCAATAATCGGAGCGAAACGTGTTCCAGTTAATGTCTTTGTCCTTGTTGTACGGTACTCTTTGTCTTTTCACCTTCAAGACATCCTTCGCTGCTTGGTCACCATTATAAGCATGATAATATATTTTATTATATTATATTATATTATATTATATTATATTATATTATATTATATTATATTATATTATATTATATTATATTATATTATATTATATTATATTATATTATATTATATTATATTATATTATATTATATTATATTATATTATATTATATTATATTATATTATATTATATTATATTATATTATATTATATTATATTATATTATATTATATTATATTATATTATCTTCTGTTGAGATGTTTTTGCATGTGTTCGAGGATTTGAACTAGAAGCATAAGATTGAGCCGATATTAAAACCGAGTATATTCGCAGATAGTATAAACGTCATGCTATATATCCTGCAAATTTGAATTTGTTTGATGTAATTTCCTCAGAGATATTAACGATCAAATTGTAGCCTCGTTTCCATGTTTGAAAAACTTGTAAACAAGGCTAGAAACAAGCCGTTGAGCCGATAATAACGCCGAGTGTATTGGCAAATAGTATTTAAGACGTTGTATATATCCTGCGAATTTGAGGAAGTGTGATAAAATCCCGTCAGAGATATTAATGTTCAAAGTATAGCCTCGTCTGCATGTTTGACGCACTTTTGGATCCGCCATGTTGGACAAAATTCAACTGTTAATAACTCGCATGTTTTAGAAGCTGTTTCCTTGACTTTAGCAACACGGTTAGAACACTTTGGGATCTAACTCGATTGATATAAACACTACCATAAACACAAGATCTGACGATGTTATTAACGGTTGAAATTTGCAGCTAATTAATTATTCAGTTATTAATTACTCCTAAGCACAATGATGAATTCACGCAAAACTTACACCAAAGTGTTCCTTTCCTGGTGTATCAACTACATCTATCATAAAATTATAGATAAACCCTCGTCCTTTGTCTCAAAAAGCTAGAAAGTGTTTCTTGAGGCAAGGATTAAAAATCTAAAGATAAACTGCTGACTATGCAAAAGCAAACACTTTCGGTTGGGAAAACAGTTTCCTAGAGTAGCACTAGGACCTTATGTCATAATTCTGATAGTTGGTTTGGTCGTGCATAGTCTTAAAAAGGTCTAAATAGAGTACAAATGCGGAGCACAAAAGAGCGTGTACTCACCGCTCCATGGCTTGTCGCTGCTGTGATGACCAGCTTCGTGTACGGACACTGATATGTCTTAAAACATACCCCATCATAACTCCTAAAGTATTACCGCTTTAGACTTCAAATTTAGCAGATAGTACAAAATCATAAGGTTAGTAGATTGACAGTGTCGATGTCTCATTGTGACGTCATTATGACATCAATGAAAATGGCTAGGAAAAAACATATTTTTTGAAACCTAAATGCAGAATGGAGAAAGATATGGACTTGTGCTTTGATGTGTACATTTACAGATTATTAGGATGTTCTGTACCAAGTTTCAGATGATTTGGATAAATTGTCCATTTTTTATAATTGTTTTCTTTGAGAAAAATTCTAAAATGGCGGTTCTGATTCTTGGATGGCATCATATTTTGAAACCTAAATTCTAAATGGAGACAGATATTGTGCGATTTCTATGAAAAGTGCACAAAACGCACGTTTGGGGCCGTGCGGAGCACGTTTTGGCAAAATCTCACTTTTGAGCACACACCAAATCTCAAAATCGTCGTACTGGCCTCAAATCATCGCCAAATCAGGAAAGCAGTGCGATTTCTATGAAAAGTGTACGAAACGCAGGTTTGGGGCCGTGCGGAGCAAGTTTTAGCAAAATCTCACTTTTGAGCACACCAGATCTCGAAATCGGCGTCCTGGCCTCAAATCGTCGCCAAATCGGCAAAACAGTGCGATTTCTAAGTCTGCAAGTCTGTCCTTTATGTAACCTTGAAAATCAATCTCTAAGACACATGGTAATTACTTGCAGTGTATCCTCGTTGTTTTGGACTTTTTTTCTAATTTAATGAAAAACTGACCTTATCTGAAAATACTATTTTATACGGTTGGCACAAAGAGTCAAACAATTGGAAAGTTCTTAACTACTGTTTGATTGTCGCCAAATATCATGTTTTTGCAACAAGCGTAGGCGGCGGCATCCTAGACTTCGACAGTTTTCTTTTGCGCCTTGATAACAAAATTGATATTTTACGCACCATAGCTTTTAAATCTAACCGATCAGAGCAATTAAAAAAACATGGGCTAAATGAATGCTAGTGCAACTCCCTTAAGTTATTGTCGTCAGTGACTTTTTACGTTTTTGAGTGATTTTCTGCATATAACCGATCCATAGGATTTCGTGACTCCATATTTGGGGTTACCATGGTAAGTGTTGCTGTTCTAAACAATTGAAAGTTCGAGTTTTCTAGAAACGTCATTATGACGTGTTTTTGCTTCGTTGAGCTATAATAGCGGCTCAAATATGGTTTGTATGCGATTTTTGGTAAGTTCACAGCCATTTTTTATCTTTAGTAGCTGCCTGATGAGCATCATTAAGCGTGAAAGTAGCTAAGAGTCCACTTTCTCAAAGAAGCGAGTAAGGTGATGTACTTCGTTTGCGAATTTGGCTTGTTCGTAGAACTGAAAAAATGGCCGCTCCGAAACGAAGTAGCCTTGGGACTCCACTACTGATGAATTTCATGACCTACCACGGCATATTTTGGGATTTAAGACCACTGAAGAAAACAACAAGCGCCAAATTTCGGTGGTAGGTCGAAGTGGCTATGGACTTAGTATAAATATGAAATATGTGGGGAAAGGAACGAACCCTGTCAAAAATTATCGCTATTTCCCAGCATGCAGTGCGGTCGTGATGTTGAAAATCGAGGCAAAGCAAGGATGCACTAGAACGAGAGGATGTAGCTTGGCCCGGACAACGAATAAGAGCAAAAATCATTTCTAAGGTAGGACTAGGCCTGACTTTTGCTGTGAATGTTAACTTTTGGGTTTGCAACGATGATTTAGGAAAAACTAGAGGCAAAAAGGTAATTTTTGTTCTTCTTCTATGACGTTAAAATCGGTCATTTTTGTTCTTCTCCAAATTCAAACGCTGATATTCTGCGAAAATCGCTGACTTTTTTATTTTTATTGGATGTCTCAATTTGAGTGACATTCTAGTCAATGCACGCAACTGAAAATGTTCGCGCGATTGAGAAAGCTGCAATTTTTTAAAGCAGATGAGTCTTATTGGTCTTCTAAGACCAATTTTGGCCGGGAATGACGTCAATGAGTTAACATATATTCGTTTAAGCTATATTGTACTTTTTTCAATTAATATATTATTTTTCTTCTCTTTTTGCATATGTATCGTAACTATTTTACTCTTGCTTTCTTTTTTTCATTGTATTGCAACACATTGTATTTACTATTTGTAATACAAAAATCAGTATGCATTTACAAAGAGTATTCACGAAGTGCGACGGCTAAAACCGAAAATGCCCGAAATATTGACAAAGAGGCTACGTAATTTTTGCCCTAAGAGCCAACAAATGTCTCAGAAGTGATGACAAACAAACAATTTATTACTCCATCTTACAAACATTAGCTTAATAAAAGCACCGAAGTAAAGCGACTCAAAATAGACTGAGCCTTATAACGCACGCATTTTCATTTCAGAAAAATATCACGATTGACACTGCCTCTCCTGCAAACAAAGGCAACTTTGATTTCAAGCTAAACTGGGGAGATTCTGCATGTACCGGTCACATATTACGTAAAACAAAAGGAACAAAGAACGACAATAATACAAATGCGAAACAAGACCACAAATACAATACCTCACAAACAATAGAAGACTATGAGTGGTTTATGGGTACCGGTACATGCAGAAAGACCCCTAAACTGTAATCCACTTCAATCCTTGCAATCCTGGGCTTTGTCTCCAAACTACTACTTTTATTTTGTGCTATAGGATCTTTTTATCCAACTAAGTTGTGTATTTTGTGCCATTTGGCGATATAACGCGGAAATAAGCTGAGCGACATTTTGCCATTTCGGTGGGACAGTCTTATCAGTATGCATTTACGAAGAATATTCACGAAGTGCGACGGCTAAAACCGAAAATGCTCGAAATATTTAAGAAGACGCTCCGTAATTTTTCTCCTAGGAGCCAACAAATGACTCATAAGTTATGAAAAACAAACAATTTATTTTTTCCAACTTATAAGTATTAGCTAAGGAACTGCAACGAAGTAAAGCAGCTCAAATAGACAGAGCCGTTATAACGCACGCATTTTGATTTCAGATAAATGTCACGATTGACACTGCCTCTCCAGCAAACTAATTCAACTTTTATATCAAGGTAAATCTTAATCCACTTCAATCCTTGCAATCCTGCGTTTTATCTCCAAAGTACTACTTTTATTTTGTACTATAGGATATGTTTATCCAACCAAGTTGTATATTTTGTGCCATTTGGCGCTATAACGTGGAAATAATTTAAATGACATTATGCCATTTCGGCGGGACAGTGTCATAACTATGCATTTAGGAGATATTCACAAAGTGCCACGGCTAAAACCGAAAATGCCCGAATATTGACATTTTTGCCATTTCGGCGGGACAGTGTCATTACTATGCATGTACGAAGAGTATTCACGAATTGCAACGGCTAAAACAGAAAATTCCACAAAAATTGACGAAGAGCCTCCGTAAATTTGCTCCTAGGAGCACACAAATGTCTGAACTTATGACAAACAAACAATTTATTTTTTCCATCTTACAAGTATTAGCTAAGCAAATGCAACGAAGTAAAGCAGCTCAAATAAACAGAGCCGTTATAACAAACGCATTTTGATTTCAGATAAATGTCACGATTGACAATGCCTCTCCTTTAAACAAAGGCAACTTTGATATTAAGCTAAACTGTAATCCACTTCAATCCTTACAATCCTGCGCTTTATCTCTAAAAGACTACTTTTGTTTTGTACTATAGGATCTTTTTATCCAATTAAGTTGTATATTTTGTGCCATTTGGCGATATAACGTGGAAATAAGTTAAGCGACATTTTGCCATTTCGGCGGGACAGTGTCATTACTATGCATGTACGAAGAGTATTCACGAATTTCCACGGCTAAAACCGAAAATTCCCGAAAAATTGACGAAGAGCCTTCGTAAATTTGCTCCTAGGAGCCAACAAATGTCTCAACTTATGACAAACAAACAATTTATTTTTTCCATCTTACAAGTATTAGCTAAGCAAATGCAACGAAGTAAAGCGGCTCAAATAGACAGAGCCGTTATAACAAACGCATTTTGATTTCAGATAAATGTCACGATTGACACTGCCTCTCCAGCAAACTAATTCAACTTTTATATCAAGCTAAATCTTAATCCACTTCAATCCTTGAAATCCTGCGCTTTGTCTCCAAAGTACTACTTTTATTTTGTACTATAGGATATGTTTATCCAACCAAGTTGTATATTTTGTGCCCTTTGGCGATATAACATGGAAATAAGTCAGTAGTATGCATTTACGAAGAGTATTCAAGAAGTACGACGGCTAAAACGGAAAATGCCCGAAATATTTACGAAGAGGCTCCGTAATGTTTCTCCTCGGAGCCAACAAATGTCTCAAGTTATGACAAACGAACAATTAATTTTTGCATCTTACAAACATTAACTAAGGAAATGCAACGAAGTAAAGCAGCTAAGAATAGACGGTGCCGTTATAACGCACGCATTTTGATTTCAGACAAATGTCATGATTGGCACTGCCTCTCCAGCAAACAAAGGCAGCTTTGATATCTTTGTATATTTTTGTGCCATTTCGCGATATAACGTGGAAATAAGCTAAGCGACATTTTGTCATTTCGGCGAAAACAGTGTCATTAGTATGCATTTACGACGAGTATTCACGAAGTGCGACGTCTAAAACCGAAAATGCCCGAAATATTGACGGAAGAGGCTTCGTAATTTTTCCCCTAGAAGTCAACAAATGTCTCAGAAGTGATGACAAACAAACAATTTATTACTCCATCTTACAGACATTAGCTTAACAAATGCAACAAAGTAAAGCGGCTCAAAATAGACTGAGCCTTATAACGCACGCATTTTGATTTCAGAAAATGTCACGATTGACACTGCCTCTCCTGGAAACAAAGGCAACTTTGATTTCAAGCTAAACTGGGTAGATTCTGCATGTACCGGTCACATATTACGTAAAACAAAAGGAACAAAGAACGACAATAATACAAATGCAAAACAAGACCAAAAATACAATACCTCCCAAATAATAGAAGACAATGAGTGGTTAATGGGTACCGGTACATGCAGAAAGACCCCTAAACTGTAACCCACTTCAATCCTTGCAATCCTGCGCTTTATCTCTAAACTACTACTTTTGTTTTGTACTATAGGATCTTTTTATCCAACCAAGTTGTATATTTTGTGCCATTTGGCAATATAAAGTGGAAATAAGCGGAGCGACATTTTGCCATTTCCGCGGGACAGTGTCATTACTATGCATTTACGAGGAGTATTCACGAAGTGCACCGGCTAAGACCGAAAATGTCCGGAAATATTGACGAAGAAGCTCCGTAATTTTTCTCCTCGGAGCCAACAAATGTCTCATAAGTTATGAGAAACGAACAATTAATTTTTGCATCTTACAAACATTAACTAAGGAAATGCAACGAAGTAAAGCAGCTAAAAATAGACGGTGCCGTTACAACGCACGCATTTTGATTTCAGGCAAATGTCATGAATGACACTGCCTCTCCAGCAAACAAAGGCAGCTTTGATATCAAGCTAAACTGTAATCCACTTCAATCCTTGCCATCCTGTGCTTTATCTCCAAAGTACTACTTTTGGTTTGTACTATGGGATCTTTTTATCCACCTAAGTTGTATATTTTGTGCCATTTGGCGATATAACTTGGAAATAAGCTAAGCAACATTTTGCCATTTCGGCGGAACAGTGTCATTAGTATGCATTTACGAGGAGTATTCACGCAGTTCGACGGCTAAGAACGAAATGCCCAAAATATTGACGAAGCTCCGTAATTTTTCTCCTCGGAGCCAACAAATGTCACATATGTTATGACAAACAAACAATATATTTTTCCATCTTACAAACATTAACTAAGCAAATACAACGAAGTAAAGCAGCACAAAATAGAGAGAGCCGTTATAACGCACGCATTTTGATTTCAGATAAATGTCACGATTGACACTCCAGCAAACAAAGGCAACTTTGATTTCAAGATAAACGGTAATCCACTTCAATCCTTTCAATCCTGTGCTTCATCTTCAAACTACTACTTTTGTTTTGAACTATAGGATCTTTTTATCCAACGAAGTTGTATATTTTAAAAATCTCTCTTTTCCGCACACCACATCTGAAAATCGTCGTACTGCTCTCAAATCTACGCCAAATCGGGGAAACATCGCGATTTCCATGAAAAGTGCGTGTGGAGCAAATTTTTGCAGAATCTCACTTTTCCTCACACCAGATCTCAAAATCGTCGTACTGGCCTCAAATCATCGACAAAAAGCGAAAAACAGTGGCATTTCTAACAAAAGTGCACAAAACGTACGTTTGGGTCGTGCGGAGCAAGTTTTGGCTAAATCTAACTTGAGCGCACACCAGATCTGAAAATCGTCGTCAAAACGTGAAAACAGTGCACAAAACGCACGTTTGGGGACACAAGGAGCACGTTTTGGCAAAATCTCACTTTTGAGCTCATCAGACCTCGAAATCGTCGTACTGGCCTCAAATCATCGCCAAGAGAAAACACTGGCATTTCCATGAAAAGTGCACAAATCCAACCTTTGGTTCCGTGCGGAGCAAGTTTTGGCTAAATCTCACTTTTGAGCACACCAGATCTCAAAATCGTCGTATTGGCCTGAAATCATTGCCAAAAAGTGAAAACAGTGCCATTCTATGAAAAATGCACAAAGCGCACGTTTGAAGCCGTGCTGAGCCTATATTGGCAAAATCTCACTTTTGAGCTCATCAGATCTCGAAATCGTCGTAATGGCCTCAAATCGTCACCAAGCGAAAACAGTGGCATTTCCATGAAAAGTGCATAAATCCCACGTTTGTTGCCGTGCGGAGCAAGTTTTGGCTAAATGTCACTTTTGAGCACACCAGCTCTGAAAATCGTCGTTCTGGCCTCAAATCACCACCAAATCTGGAAAACAGTGGCATTTCTATGAAAAGTGCACAAAACGCACGTTTGGGGCCGTGCGGAGCAAGTTTTGGCAAAATCTCACTTTTGAGCACGCCAGATCTCAAAGTCAAATCATCGCCAAAACAGAAAAAACAGTTTTTTATTATTATTATTTTTTCTTTTTTTACTTTAATTACAAAGAACTACTTAAAAAGAAAAAAATTACAATATTTTAAACAACCGCCATAACAGACATACTTACAATTGTCAAGATTTCACAGATTATATACCTTACAGCCAAAAAACAGCCGCGCAATTGCTGAATGAGGCTTGTATTAATGCTTAATTATGTTGATAAGAGAGAAATTGACAGTTATTTACGGTACACCCTAAGATAAAACAACAAGACACACGAACATACACACAAAAGCATATACACGAACTTAATTAAAGGGGGTAAATGTCTTTTGGCCATTTCTCATAAAAGGTTTCTAGTTTATTATTCTTAATGGAAATATATTTTTTAACTTGGTTTTTAATTCTTACTTTAAATTTGAAACCTTCGATGTTTGGAAGTACCTGTTTCTTTCTGCAATCCCATAAATACAATTTACCAATTAATATCAGATAATTTAACACTGGACATTTTGACATCGTTATTCCAATTATAACCTCTCGTAAACGCAACCCGTGAAATTCCTTTGTTATTGTTAAATAATACTGTTCAACATTTTTCCACAACATATGTGAATGTCGACAGTAAAAGAGAAAGTGACATAATGTTTCCTGTTCAGTCTTGCTCAGTCGAAAATTGATCGAATAGTCTCACCAATACAGCGATCTTCAACATAACCTGTTTGATTATGATGTATGATATTCGGTAAAACTTTCTTTAATCTTAAAGCAATCACTTTTGAAATTATTTTTGCATCCACATTAATAAGAGAGATTGGCCTCCAACTTTCAATGAGAGTTCGATCTTTATGTTGCTTTTCTATAAGAGTTATAATTGCTTTTCTTTGAGAGCTAGACATTTCGCCGTGGTTGAAACACTCCCTCACACTTTCCATAACTGGATCACAAATTAATTCCCAGCAACTTTTGTAAACTTCTATTGGTATTCGATCATTACCAGGAGATTTGTTACTCTCAAAACTGTTAAGAATGGCTGTAATTTCTTCAACAAATATTTCTTCTTCACAAGATTGTTTTTGTTCTTCTGATAATCTTGGCATATTCAAATTATTTAAAAATTCGTTTGCATTTTCTTTATCCTCATCGGTTACGTTTGATTGGTACAAGCTATGATAAAAACGTTTTTTGGTCGTTCAGTATCCCAAAAGGATCACATGTAATGGCACCACTTATTAATAGTTTTCTTATATGTTTTTTGACGTGATTACGCTTCTCTAAATTTAGAAAATATTTTGTACTTCTCTCGCCATGCTCGTGTCATCGTGCCCTTGCGCGAATAATTACACCCCTTGTTGTTTCCTCCTAATAACTTTCTAGAGTTTCTTTTGCTTCATTTAGAGTATTTAGGTTAGAGTCGGAAGGGTCCTGTTCGAATTTTTAGTTGCTTCCTCGTATACTTGCAAGTTTTTTTCCATTGCAGATAGTTCTTTGGCTTTCTTTTTCGAGAACAAAATAGCATGGTTCCGAATATTATACTTAATCCAATCCCCGATACACCTTTTGTCTGATAAATTCTCGCTTCCTGTTGTATTTACAAAATCCTGTAAGTTGTTTGATATCAAGCCAGTAATCTAAACGACAGAAAATCGGTGGAGATTTTTGGCTCCAAGTGTAACTTCTAGATTGTGGATTTTTAACTCTCCAAACGTCGACAAGGTCCACTTCATTTTGTAAACATTCAATATTGTCTATAACCATTTTTCTAGGTGCCACAACGCCACCTTTCTTATCTCAAAATCGTCGTACTGACCTCAAATCATCGCAAAAAACCGAAAACAGTGCATTTCTATGAAAAATGCACAAAACGTACGTTTCGGGCCGTGCGGAGCAAGTTTTGGTAAAATCTCAGTTTTTAGCACACCAGATCTCAAAATCGTCGTACTACCTCAAATCATCGCCAAAAAGCGAAAACAGTTTATTTCTATGAAAAATGCACAAAACGTGCGTTTCAGGCCGTGCGGAGCAAGTTTTGGCAAAATCTCACTTTTGAACACACCGGTCTCAAATCGTGGCACTGACCTCAAATCATCGCAAAAAGCGAAAACAGTGCATTTCTATGAAAAGTGCACAAAACGTACGTTTGGGCCGTGCGGAGCAAGTTTTGGCAAAATCTCACTTTTGATCTCACCATATTCAAAATCGTCGTACTGACCTCAAATCATCGCAAAAAAGCAAAACAATGCATTTCTATGAAAAAAGCACAAAACGTACGTTTCGGGCCGTGCGGAGCAAGTTTTGGGAAAATCTCACTTTTTAGCACACCAAATCTCAAAATCGTCGTACTGACCTCAAATCATCGCCAAAAACCGAAAACAGTGCATTTCTATCAAAAATGCACAAAACGTACGTTTCAGGCGTGCGGAGCAAGTTTTGTCAAAATCTCACTTTTTAGCACACCAGTTATCAAAATCGTCGTACTGACCTCAAATCATTGGTAAAAAGCGAAAACAGTGCATTTCTATGAAAAGTGCACAAAACGCACGTTCTGGGCCGTACGGAGCACGTTATGGTAAAATCTCACTTTTGAGCACAGCAGATCCAAAAACGTCGTGCTGACCTCAAATCATCGCCAAAAACCGAAAACAGTGCATTTCTATGAAAATTGCACAAAACGTACGTTTCGGGCCGTGCGGAGCAAGTTTTGGCAAAATCTCACTTTTGATCTCACCAGATCTCAAAATCGTCGTACTGACCTCAAATCATCGCCAAAAACCGTAAACAGTGCATTTCTATGAAAAGTGCACAAAACTTACGTTTCGGGCCGTGCGGAGCAATCAACTCAGTTTGCTTTTGCATATCTTTCGCAAGTAATTCAACCCACTTCTCCAAATTCACATATGATTCCATCAGCAAATCCAAGTCAATCTCATCTTCACTTTCAGTCTCTGAATCCTCATTCGCACTCATCTCTTTCTCTGCTTTCACATTTGAATCCATTTTCTTTCCCTTCATTCTTTTTCAGTCACTCCATTCGCTGCGCTTCGCTAGGCTCCCTTCGGTCGCTCCCAATCTGTATCCACTGCCGATGAATCCAAATCGCGAAACTTAATTGGCCTTTTGATTTTCTCTTTCTTTTCCACTTTCTTCTTTGCTGCAAATTGTTTCTGTTTTGTCAGCTGCAGTTCTTGCTCATAGAAACTCCCTTCCACTTTCGTCTCCTCCAGTTTCTTTTCTTCAATCTTCTTCTCTAATTCCTCATCACCCAATCTCTTTCTTCGAGTTTTCCCCACATTCTCTTTCTTCAAGCGTTCATTCAATTCTTTCAGTTCTTCTCGATTCAGTTTCAACTTCTCCACCTCATAGGTTGGAGGTTTTGTTGCTAACACCTTAGAAATCATAAAAACTCGCCGGCTCCAATTCGGGGTAAATCCTTTTGCATATCCCATTCTTTTATATTTCATTAATCTTACATGATCTCCAACTTTGAATTTCACGTCAAACTTTTTCAGCAACTCATCAGGATATGAATTCGCATAAACTTCTCTTTCCCTACTTTTCACACTGGCAGCTCTGGGAGTCATTCCAATGCTCCTGTGTTTTGTTGAGTTATAATCATCCAAAATCGGTTGCAGCACATCAATCCATCTCTCTGTGTTTCTTGCTGTGAAAAACTTATAAATTCGTTCTTTCAATGTCCGAATAAATCTTTCTGCCACACTTGCCTTCTCTTTGGTTTTTGTCTGATACATTTCAATCCCTTCCGTTTTCATCATTTTCGCAAAATCTCCCATGAATTCTTTTCCTTCATCTGTCCACAACTTTCTTGGCTTTCTTCCACTCTCTTCCAGAATCTCCTGAAATGCCAGACCTACATCATGAGCTTTAGCTCCCACGATTCCCCGGGCCCATGCGAATTTGGAGAAAACATTAAGAACCACTAGAATGTTGTTGAACTCATCATTTTCTTCAGGAAAGTTCCCCATTGATGCTAAATCAGCGGTCCAAATCTGATCAACTCCATGAACCATAACTCGCCTTTTCTCAAAATGCCTCCTGACTGGTTTATGCAATTCGAGATTTCGAGCCCAGTCTTCCTTCGAAATCTCACTTAGTTTCCCCGACCCATTCCCAACTTCTGTTTGGAATCAATCACATTTCTTGCAAGTGCATGTCCCCACTGCCTTTCTTTCCAGGGAATCGCATCCAATGCAGCCACCATCTTCCTATCCGCTTCATTCTTGCATTTCCGGTCATCCTTGCAGATAGAATAATCCACATCATGCTGCATTGAAACTGCATCTGTTTTCCCTGTTGGTTGCTGCATTATTTCTAGAATTTTTCCATTTTTATCAAATTTCACTTGCTGACTCAAAGGATTCCAAGGCCCTGTGAAATTGTGCCCGGGAAATGTGAATCCACCTTTTGGTCTCGGCAATTTCCCAATCAATGCTGCACATCAATCGCTCCGCCATCCAAATCAGCTCGATTAGTTTTATAGTTTTTCTTAGGTCTCACTGCAACACTCAACTGATTGAGCGTATCCGAAGCTGTTTTCTCTAGGAATGGCTTGCTCTTCTCCAATGCAAAACTCACTGCTTTCTTTTGCATTCTCGGGTTCCGCATCAGCTCGCTTGCACCAAATCGACCCATTTCCACCACTTTTTTTCCCATCCATGGAAGAGCATGAGTCAGACCAGTCAAAGCAAGTTCACCAAAACTGCCCCCACCTTGTGAGGGCAGATTCAGTTTCCCGATGCCTTAACAAATCTTGTTTTCTTTATCCCGCAACTACCACAATGGCAAAACCACATTGGTCTGCCATTTTTCGCCAGAAATGTCCCACTTGGTTCTACGCATTCGGTTTGTTTTTTCTCTTTCACGCAATATGATTTCATTTTAGAGGGAATTTATATAATTCACAATCTCTATTTCATTTCTTTCAACATCACTTGAAAACGTGTTTAACATTTCTTCATATTCTCTCCCTTTGTTCATTTCATTCAGAAACCACAAGCAATAATAACCGCATTTCAAGCTATCCAGAGCTTGAATCTGGAAACCATTTCGCAGGAAAAACTTCATTCCCGGATTCCATTTTTCCACGTTCTCCTCCCACTCCAGTGGTGGTGGCATGCCAAATGAATCAAACCAGCAGAATTCATCTCCCTTCCTGAAACAAGCTACCCAATGCGTTCCAACATTTTCCATGTCATCTAGATTGATTATGCAGGGGGAATGATTTTGACCAAGTTCTTCATTTCTTGCAAAGATTCCTTTCAATGGAATTTTCAACTTCTCGCACCAGTCCCACAAGTCATGATTGCTCAACGCCTTGTCGACAAACGGCCGGAGCGAGTTTTTTTTTGCCCCATCCCCCGTTTCACATAAGACAATCTCGATGTGTCCCAAGCTCCATAAAATGGTTGCGGTGGTTCCAACTGCATTCCTTTCCCATGTGGGTTTACATGCAAACCCCTCCCGCTCCCTTTCCCCAACACCTTTGTCACTAGTTGAATTGCAAGCGGAATTCCTATTGCTGCCAATGCACCTAGAAATCCTCCTCTCTGTCCACTGCCAATCTTCACTCCTTGTTCAGCGAGAAAATCTTTCAAAAACGCTTTCTGTCCAGTTGTCATTTGCGAGACAAGGTGGAAGAGTTCAGGCGCTCTGGGAGGAATGCCTTTCCCAAATATCTTTCCCAATGCTTTTTCTGCCCCAAAACTCAAACCAGCCATTCCAAGTGCTTTTGCTGCGGGAACAAGCAAGGGTTTCGCAAGTCCAACCAATGCGGAAAATAAATTCCCCCCACTTTGAATTGCTTTCCTGATTTGTGTCTCTGGAGATTGCAAGTTCAACTCCCCTCCTTGCTTGTTTCGCTTTTTCAATTCGATTGATTTGCATCTTTGTCAAATTAATATCATGGTTTCCGCTCAGATTTTCGAATTTCAATCTCAGTGTCACAGCTTGATTGCTTTTCAAAGCTTTTTCAAGTTTCTTCAATTGCCCCGGGGAGAAATTTAATTTGGTTTTGTGATAGGTTGTCATTTTTCTATACAACTACAAGTTCTCCACCGACTACATCCAGGACCACTTCTTTTTCATTCAAAACCAAGGCATAGATTGTGTAGCCTCGAGTAGTAGCTCGGTTCAAACGATAGTGAAACACCAGTTGCTTTGGATCATTGGTCAAGTTGTTTTTGTTTTCTCTCAAATCGAAATAGATCAGTGGATAAAGTTTTGAATAATTCGCCACATTCAATTGCACTCCAGTATTATAGTCATTTTTGCGATATCGGTAATTCAAAGCATCTTCCAGAATTCTCAGTTTGAAATTCGCATCGTATTCAATCTCTGGATAAAATTCTAAACCATATTGCAGGCGACAATTGGTAAGGTATTGGGTTGGAGGGTTCGCACTTGAAAGATTAAATGTATCAAACATATAAGGATTGTATTGCAAATTGTTTGATCTTCTTGTTTCTTGAAGCCAGATGAAAACATGCTTTGCATCTTTCACACCTGGAGACAATTGCCAAATTCCTTCTGCATCGCTCCTGCTTGAAGCGGGGTGAATTGTTTCCTGAAGAAAACTCCACCTTTTAGGTTTCAGAAAATTTTCATTCACTTTCACCTGCCCTTTGGGAGAAAATGTCAACATGGGTACCCACAATTCAAACGTTCGAACAACAACACGTCGCTCTGTGCCATCATTTTGCCAAACCAGTTCCGCGTCATCTTGCAAGGCAATTTTAACTTCAATTGCCATTGGAGGAAGAAGTGAATCTTCCAACTCTTCAAAGAATGAATAGCGGTTGAGTGGAATGATGGTTTCAACTGTTTTATGCGCTTGCGTTAACAATTCTCTTGCTTTGATTCCTGCGTTATTATTTAAAACAACTGAATCTGCTGTATCCAAATACCAAAACTGTGACTTGGCGGAACTTCTTGAGTAGTCATCTGAATACTCCAGGAGATTCTTAACGAAAATGGCTTTATGCGCATTGTCCAGATTATAAAGGGTTTTGGCGTTAGATGACACTTCCAATTTGTTGATCAGTGAAAACGAACTATTCAAGGTGGGGCTTGTGGTATCTGCTGCAACTGCCGCACCATCTGCTTCAGCTTCAAAGGTGTAATTGACGCGAAAATAGGCATTGTACCAATCATACCAATTATTCCTATCCTTTATTGTGAATTGATACCCTGTTTTGGCTTGAGGTTGACCATTTCCAGGAAAGGTCAGCGGAGTGTCAAGTTGGTACCTGACGAAGGTAGTTTTTTCGAGCAAGTCGGGTGATCTAAACATTTTATTCTGACAAACAAAATTATGAACCACCCCTCCGAATGGAAGAAAATCTATATCCCAGAACGTGGGAAATATGCCTGGAAGCACAAAGGAACTGGGGTTATCCGCGACAGCCTGATGAAAATCGGGAAACCCCTCCTGGGTTTGGCAAAGTCTGCTGCGAGTCAACTTGTCAAGAAATCGGTTGAAAAAGCAGCGGATGAAGGATCAAAGGTAATTGTGAAGAAAGCTGGGGATAAACTTCAATCAATTTTGAGAAATCGAAATGCGAGAGCGAAGCGACCGGAGGGAGTGAAGCCAACTGCAGTCGATGGTAAACGTTCGAAACCAACTCCGCGAGCCTCGCATCCTCAAACTTCATATGATGCTCTCATTCGCCTCAATCAATTAATTGCTCAATCTTGAATTTAATTTCATTGCGAAATTAAATTTTTCGCTCACTCAGCTCTCAATTCCCGAATAAACAAAGTGAAAGCCAAATCCAAATCATTCAAATCCAGCAGATTGTTTCTTCCATCAGTCACATAAACTCGAATAGATTGAATCAAGTGCTTATTCACAGGATGCCATTCCAATCTCATAGGTTCCATGGAAAAAGGATAGCTTACGTGAAGCATTGAGGTTGACAGGGGAAACAAAACATCATTTCCTACATTTGAAACTTTCCTGGAGATGAGATTGCAATGGAGATAGACCCAGTCCACTCCACGCGTGATATTTGGCACATTTGTGGAAACGTTCAATCCCCCCGTCAAAATCTTTTTCTCAAATCCAAGCAAATCGGCAAAATTCCCACTTCTCAGATCAATTTCAATTGAGTTATCCAAAGTCAAGACTGTCTTGAAGATGCTTGTGTCGAATATGAGGTTTACATTGTCTGAACCAATCTGGCTTTTGAGAACTGAGTTGATTGTTTTATACCCATACATTCCATCAGTGAATGTGATGGTTTTCCAAGCGCTTTCACTTGTCGTTTTCCATTTCAACTGATTGTTGTCATAGCTATTCCTTATATTATACCACGAATAATTCATGGTCACGAGTTTATTCAACGCTGCTTCATAATTTCTCCCCTCATCCAACATAATCGGAGGATCAAATCGAATGACAAAATTATGCGAACGTTGATTGGGGTTTTGTTTCTTTGCTAGTTGTGAGTCAAGAAGAAGTGGAATCATTTTAAATGCGAAGAGAGTTTTTTGCTATCATTCCCAGATATAATTCCTATCTTGTGAAGGATTTGCAGAATGTGTCTGAGATCATTTCTCAACTTCAGCGAAGTGTTCCCAGCTTGGATGGAACCCATTCCCACAACAAAAAGGTTGATAAGAGGATTGAAGGGAGCGAAGCGACCCGCGGAGCGGCGACTGAAAGGAGCCCCGCGAAGGCCTGTACCTTTCATGCCAACATGCTTCCTCCCCATTTTTTCACCAGCTTGTTCACGTATTCTTCTAGCTTCTTCAATTTTATCTTTCGCCGCTATCAAGTCCTTAATTGACATACCGTATAATGGAGATTTTTTAGATTTAACGACATAATTCGGGTCATCAGCGTTCTTGACAATTAGTTGATTAATAATTGCTAGTTGGTTTGTTTCTTCATCTCGGGGAGGCATCTTTCTCTTTGGTTTAGATGGCAATGGTTCAGTTAGCTCAAATGGAGATGGTTCAGATGGCTCAAATGGATCTGGTTCAGATGGCTCAAATGGATCTGGTTCAGATGGATCTTCTTGACTTGGTGCTTCAAAACCCCATGGCATGATTGGTTCAGATGGAGTTGGGCTTGCTGGAGGTGAAAAAAGATCCCAGGGCTGATGCGACATTGTTGGTTCAGTGTGTGAAGGACCAGATTTCGTCAACGATGGGCCCCAAATTTTATCCATTGCTTCCTCAATTGACATTCCTTCCCTCATTCATTTCAGGAGTTGATTCTCTTCTGGATCGAGTCCTTCTATTTCTTCTTCGCTCCCTTCGGTCGCTTCACTCCCAGCTTCACTCCCCTCCCTTCGCTCGCTCCCAGTGACTGGTGGTGTTTCGTTCACTTTCATCGTATCTAATCTCTTTGTCACTGGATTGAGCATCTTTTCATATGAAGTTGCATTCACGCCTTCCTCAATCTTTCTCTCCTTGAATGCCTGGAGAATATCCCGCGATTGTTCACTTTTAGCTGCTTTTGCTTTAGCTAACTCAGCCCATTTCTTGATTGACATTTTTTATTTCAAATTACAATCAAAGGCTCATTAGAGCCAACCCGTGAATTTGAAATGCTAGCGTATCGCTAAGCTTATGTTTTCACTCTGTCACGGTTCAATATTTTGTTTAAAATTAAACGTAAGGATTTTTGACAAACGCAAAAAATAAAAATACAGTGCATCACTTTCATAATGTTCAGTCCGAAGAAGAATTACATCAGATTCGAACCAGATTCGAGCCAGATTCGAACCTGGGCCTTTCAGCTGTAAGTCCGCGCTTTACTCCACTCGACCACCGTAACCACTGATTTGGGATGTGATATATTTTATTACCTGAAAGTAGATAACCATCAAAACGCATGTCTCAGTTGAAAATTCCTTTTAGATCGATTTTAACGTTGCATTAAAGACTCCAAATGCGAAACATCTTTAAGCTTATTGTTGTTTATATTCGTTTACACCAATTTAGTTATTGTTATCGCTGGATTCACGCTCTTCTTGTTACAAAACGCATTCGTAACAGAGCATTACGTCACTAAGTTTACAGCTGATGGAAGGAGTGAGCGAGTGAGTGACTCATTTGCATATCTGTCGCCGTTACCGATAACCCGTTCATTACGCATGCGCGTATATTCACGGGTTAAAAATGCGTTTCTCAAACTTTGACTTTCTTTCCAACTCAAAATCAACTTTCAAACAAATCCACCCCGCTATGCCAACGGAAACTTTCAGAATGCTCATTTGTGGACCTTCAAACTGCGGGAAGACAAATCTTCTCCTGAATATGATTTATGACCTTCTCTTTTTCGATGAAATCATTCTCTTCGCTAAAAATCTTCACCAAGATAAGTATGTGGGACTCTTGGAGGATTTCAAGTCGCGATTCAATCCAGTTGCTGGTTATGAGGTCATCACACCGTTCTCAAAATGCGTTCCGCTGAAAGAACTCTATCAAGATGACTCAAGTCAGAGAGTTGTCGTGTTCGATGACTTTGCTTGCGATAAAAATCAAGATGACATGATCAACTGGTTCTTCAACGGGAGACATTGCAACTGCAGCCTGATCTATCTCGCCCAAAGATTCTTCAAAGTTCTCAAAGATATAAGGGATAATTGTTCCCATTTTTGCCTTTTCAAATTTCCCCCAAAAGACTGCAAGCGAATTGCGGATGAACTGGGGATTGACCAAGATAAGTTGGCGGAAGCGACAAAAGATGATTTCTCTTTTCTCTTTGTGGATCAACCGCGTAAGCGGCTCTTGAAAAACTTTGATGAGGAGATTTAAAATGGGAATTTTCAATGAAAAACGTCCAGATGCGGACACAACGAATTTCGCATCAATCAGTTATGTTGACGCTAACTCCATTTCCTCCGGTGGATCTATCACAGGAGATGTTGACATGAATGCGAATAAAATCACAAATCTTTCCACACCTGAGAATGAATCAGATGTTGCAACAAAGGAATACGTTGACAGGACAGTCGCGAAATCTGGGCTCCTTTCCATTCTTTCCGCAGCCACTTCCACTTATGTAGATGCCTTCATCAACGAAAACGCAGAATGCTTTTATGCAGTGGATCGGGGAGATGAACTTGAGTATGGGTTTTGATTTCTTGGAACTTTGCCAAATCATCTGGATTCTGGAAAGAAATCGACAGGCTGAAAGTTTGCCAATCTTTGTTTTCAAATATTTTCATTTCTGCCGTGAAGAGGAAACGTGGAGGATTTTGGGAATCACCCATCAGGAGTGGAAGCACCACGCCAAACTTCATTTTTCGGGGTTCGCCGAGTTGGATTTTCTCGACTGCGCATTCTTTAGGATCCATTTGAATTGCGAAATTTTTTGAAAGTTTTTTTATGAAATAAAATGAGGTTGATTGAAAACGATTTTTTGCGCGGTGGAGATTTTGAATCGGTTGTTTCAGTTTTCCCAGAGATGCTTGAAATAGATCCTTGGGAGGGATTGTTGGATGAAGATGAAACCGTGGAGGATTTGGTGTTGGAAATGCATGCCCAAACTCTTCACGATATTGAAGCAGTTCCTCCAGCAACTTTGGTGGATCAATGGCATCAGTTGAATGAGTTGGAAATGCGAGATCCAGCCCGAATGGTTCTCATTCGTGAGTGGGCTGCGATTTGGCCTCGCGAGTTGCGGGAACAGGATGCCTTTCTCTTTCCAGATGGATTGGAAACTGCAATTTGTGGTGGGAATCGAGAAGTTGAGAACTTTTGAAGTGAGGGAAGAATTCAACACATATTGTGTTGAATCAATAACATGTTTCTTTGAAAAGAGCCAAGGCAGCTGTGACTTTTCCAGCTTCATCTTTCAAATGAGCCTGAGTTTTTATCTTTCTTTGAATTTTGGAAGCCATTCTCCATTGTTTGAGTTTTTCCATATACTTTTCCAAATCCTTTGTCTTTTCCACTTTGTGAGATTGATTGGTTTGATCCAGGAAAAAATCCTTGAACTTGAGGAGTTGGTTGATGAAAGAGGTTCGATGAATTTGGAAACGCGCTTCAACCTCTTCCACCGAAAAGAATTCTTCCCCATCGATTTTGGCAAATGGAGTTGATTCTTCTTCGAGAATCAGATATCTTTCTCCAGTGGTTCTTCGTCGATAGATGGGATTTGTTTCTCGTTGGAGGATTCGATAGATATGCGAAGAAAGAATTTTTGTTTCATTTTCTGCCTTCTGGAATGTGAAAAAAACTTGTTTTTCACCTTTGGGTTTTCCTTGATCATCCACTTCCTGAATTGAAAACTTCATTTTTATAGGAAAAAACTTTTTTCCAATAAAATGAATCGCGTGAGTTTGAGAAGAATGCGAGGTTTCGCTCGCAAGATGGGTTTAGAGGGTTGGGAAGATATTCAAAACAAACGAGAAATGTGGAATTTCGTGGATTGGGAAATCAGGAAGGAAATCCACGAACCTCCCCCACCAAAATCCATTCATCCCTTGACGAAAAGATGGAGAGAAAGGACTTTGGAGAAGTTGATTGCTGACACAAAAGGTGAGAACAAAAAGAGAACTTTCCGGCAAGAACTTGCAAGTTTGAGAGGCATGACATTGTCTCCAATGTGGGAAAAAGGTCAAAGTGCATTGAAAGAATTCGCTAGAGAATTGAAGATTGTGAATTTGGTGGAAGATTCAGATCGAAGTGAAGATGAAGAACCCATCAAATGGGGGTTTGTGGGCCAAGGCTTTGCTGGAAGCCCAAAAGAATTCTTCCAGATCATCAGGAGAGATTTGATTGCGAAGTTGAATGAAAATCGAAGAAATAAAATTCGTTTTCGTTTGATTTGCAAGATGATGAAAGTCAACCTGACAACTGGGGAACATGAAGTGAAAGATGTGAGCTTTTTCTCCAAGGTGGAAGTGATTCTGGATGAAACAAATCTGAAGGAATTCGTGAGCAAACACTCTGAAGAAGTTTTGGAGAATTTCACAAACTTTCAAAGCCATGGAAGCAACTGGCAGTTCATGTGGATTGAAGAATTTTCCATCTTCCTGAGTCGATTTGCACCTTTGGGTGGATCGAGTTGGATTCCCATGCCACCAGCCTTGAGAGCAAAACACGCAGTTGTGAATATGATGAACAAAACAGATGATTTGTGCTTTTTCTACGCTGTGATGAGAAGCTTGAACCCAGTTGAAAGAAATCCGGGAAGAATCACGGAAATCTTGCGAATGCAGGTGAGAAAGTTGCAGAAAGAAGGTATGACTTGCCCCGTGCCATTGACGCAGATTGATAAATTTGAAAAGATGAATGAGGGAATTGCAGTGAATGTTTTTGGCTGGGAAGATCACAAAGTGGTGCCTTTGAGGATTTCGAAAGCAGAAGGACAACAAGTGGATTTGAGGGATGATTCAGTTGAAGGGGAAATTCCACTTGGGGGTTCAGTGCCAATGAAAACTCACTTCTGCTGCATCACCAATTTGAGCAGATTGTTGAGTTCCCAAGTGAGCAAACACAATGGAAAAGTTTGGTTTTGCCGGAGATGTTTGAATAGCTTTGGAAGTGAGGGGAAATTGGAGAAGCATATGGAATTTTGTTCCCAGCAGGAAGCGGTTCGAATGGATATGCCAGCAAAGGGAGAAGTTGTGAAATGGAAGAATTTTGAGAGAAAGCAGAAGCTGCCATTTGCCATCTACGCTGATTTTGAAGCTCGTTTGGTGCCTTTGGATTCTGTGCAGCCGCCTGGGAAAGAAAGTTTCATTGAAAAGTTTCAGAAGCATATCCCAGTTTCATTTGCATTTCATTGCGTGTCAGATGTTGTGGAAAGAGAACCAGTTTTGTTTCGAGCTGAAGATGATGAGGTGGATGTTGGGAAACGATTTGTGGGTGAATTGATTGAGTTGTCAAAGAAATTCAGGAAGAAGTGAAAATCCCCAAGAAGATGAAGTTTGGAAAGGAAGCGAAGAAAAAATTCAAGAGAGCAATGAAATGCTGGATTTGTGAAAAAGAGTTTGGGAAAGATGACAAAGTTGTGAGAGATCACTGTCATTTCACGGGAGAATTCAGAGGGGCAGCGCATGATCAATGCAATCTCCTATGCCGAAAGCCAAAATTCACCCCTGTGTTCTTTCACAACTTGAAGGGATATGATGCGCATTTCATCGTGAAAGCTTTAGGAGAAATTCCAGGAGATGTGAAATGTTTGCCGAATAATGAGGAAAAGTTCATATCTTTCTCCAAGATGATTGAAATTGGAAGATGGACAGACAAGAATGGAAAGGAACGAATTGACAGGCATGAAATTCGATTTCTGGATTCAGCTGGATTCATGGGAAGTTCTTTGGGGAATTTGGCAAAGAATTTGACTGATGGGGATTTGATTGAGACACGCAGAATCTTTGGGGATGATTGGCAGTTGGCCAAGAAAAAAGGAATCTTTCCCTATGAATGGTTGGACAGTGTTAAAAAGTTTGAAGAAAGTTTGCCGGGGAAAGAAGCATTTTGGTCCCAGTTGTCGGATGAAGGGGTGAGTGATGAGGAAATGGAGCATGCAAGAGAAGTTTGGGAAAAGAGAAAGATGAAAAACATGGGAGATTTTCACGATTTCTATCTGATGACTGATGTGTGTTTGTTGGCTGATGTGTTTGAAGGATTCAGAAAACTTTGCAGGAAACACTACCAGATGGATGCGGCATGGTTCTTCACATCTCCTGGGTTGGCTTGGGATGCAGCTTTGAAAATCAGCAAAGTTTCACAGGAATTGCTCACCGATCCTGACATGCTTTTGTTCTTCAAGGAAGGAATCCGCGGAGGAGTTTCCACAATATTTCACAGGAGAGCAAGAGCAAATAATATGTTTATGGGGAAAGATTTTGATCCTGAAAAACCCTCCAAATTCATAATTTATTGGGATGCAAATGGCTTGTATGCATGGGCTATGACTCAGCCTTTGCCAGTGGGAGGTTTCAAGTGGATGAGAGAAGCTGAATTGAAACACTGGAGAGAAATTCCCTGCGTGATTGAAGCAGATGTGAGGATTCCTGAAGAGTTGCATGACAAATTCAATGATTTTCCACCTTTGCCAGAACGAGTCAAAGTTGGGGGGGGGGTTGAGAAGTTGATTCCGAATTTGCAAGATAAGCGGAAAATGATTTTGCATAGAAGAAGTCTGATTCAAGCTTTGGAGTTGGGATGTGAGTTGGTGAAAATCCACCGAGGCATTTCATTTAAGGAGTCATGTTGGTTGGAATCTTTCATTCGGAAAAACATCAAACTGCGACAAATGGAAGGCAACTCAGAATTTGAGAAGGATTTCTTTAAGTTGATGAACAATGCTGTGTTTGGGAAGACAATGGAAAACATTGAGAAACGAGTGGATATTCAGCTAGTGAATTCAGGAGACCGGTTTGTGAAGTTGGTGGCAAAGCCGAACTATGCTTCAACAACCATCTGGTGTGAAGATCTGGTGGCAGTTCACATGAAAAGAACCAGGATGAAATTCAACAAACCGATATATGTGGGCCAAGCGATTTTGGATTTGTCGAAGACTTTGATGTTTGAGTTTCACTATGGCTATGCAATGAAAAAATGGAAGAAAGCCCAGTTGTGCTTCACAGACACAGATTCGTTGTTGTATGAAATTGAAACTGAAGATTTGTTTCAGGATATTGCGGCAGATGTGGCAAGCAGATTCGACACATGGGACTACAAGGAAGATCACCCCAGAGTGAAAGATGGAAGCATTGTCAGAATGAACAAGAAAGAACTGGGATTGATGAAGGATGAAGCAAAAGGTGGGCAGATTTTGGAATTTGTAGGATTGAGATCGAAGTGTTATTCTCTGAAGAAGCATGCTGGAGGAGAAGCTAAAAAGTGTAAGGGTGTGAAGAAAGGAGTTGTGAAGAAGCAAATATCGCATGAGGATTATGTGAATGTGTTGGAAAGTGGAGAGCCGCAAATCAGAGTTATGACTTGCATTAGGAGTGAGAAACATGAGATGAGCACTGTGAGAGTGAACAAAACAGCTTTGAGTGCAGATGATGACAAACGGATTGTGTTGGCAGATGGGATTTCAACGAGAGCATGGGGGCATTGGAGGGAAGGTGGAAGAATGCCTGAGGAAAGAAGGAGAGTTGAGAAAATTGAAGAAGAGAAACAAAATATGAAATCGAAGGAACAAGTGAAAGCTGAGAAGTTTGAGAAGAAGAAAGCGCAAGTTGAGAGATTCCTGAAGAAGAAAGCCAAGTTTGGGGAAGAAGTTAGTATGTTCCAATTAACCAGCAAATTCCATGTGAAAGAAGAAGTTCTGATTGAGCAGATGAATGTAGGAAAGAAAGGATGGAATGCGATTTTGTTGAGCCAGTGAGTGCAGTAGTTTGTGAAAGTTTGAATCAGCAGGAAAGAATTTCAAAATGTGCGGATTTTGAAACTCTGATCAGAATATCACAAAGTTTTCTGCTGAAATGAATTGATTTGAAAAATGGGGGTTTGAAAATGCGCTGAAAATGAGCAGGTGAAAATTGTGCTGATTTGCAAAAATACGCTAGGGTTTGTGGGTTCGTGGGGTGTTCTACTGGGGTTTAGCACAAAGTTTGGAAAAGGGTGATTTTGATTGTGCTTGAACTCTCATTTTCTAACTACTGACGGCTAAAACCGAAAATGCCCGAAATATTGACGAACAGGCTCCGTAATTTTTCTCCTAGGAGCCAACAAATGTCACATATGTTATGACAAACAAACAATATATTTTTCCATCTTACAAACATTAACTAAGCAAATACAGCGAAGTAAAGCAGCACAAAATAGAGAGAGCCGTTATAACGCACGCATTTTGATTTCAGATAAATGTCACGATTGACACTCCAGCAAACAAAGGCAACTTTGATTTCAAGATAAACGGTAATCCACTTCAATCCTTTCAATCCTGTGCTTCATCTTCAAACTACTACTTTTGTTTTGAACTATAGGATCTTTTTATCCAACGAAGTTGTATATTTTAAAATCTCACTTTTCCGCACACCACATCTGAAAATCGTCGTACTGCTCTCAAATCTACGCCAAATCGGGGAAACATCGCGATTTCCATGAAAAGTGCGTGTGGAGCAAATTTTTGCAGAATCTCACTTTTCCTCACACCAGATCTCAAAATCGTCGTACTGGCCTCAAATCATCGACAAAAAGCGAAAACAGTGGCATTTCTAACAAAAGTGCACAAAACGTACGTTTGGGTCGTGCAAAGCAAGTTTTGGCTAAATCTAACTTGAGAGCACACCAGATCTGAAAATCGTCGTATTGGCCTCAAATCATCGCCAAAATGTGAAAACAGTGCACAAAACGCACGTTTGGGGACGTGAGGAGCACGTTTTGGCAAAATCTCACTTTTGAGCTCATCAGACCTCGAAATCGTCGAACTGGCGTCAAATCATCTCCAAGAGAAAACACTGGCATTTCCATGAAAAGTGCACAAATCCAACCTTTGGTTCCGTGCAGAGCAAGTTTTGGCTAAATCTCACTTTTGAGCACACCAGATCTCAAAATCGTCGTATTGGCCTCAAATCATTGCCAAAAAGTGAAAACAGTGCCATTTCTATGAAAAATGCACAAAACGCACGTTTGAAGCCGTGCTGAGCCTATATTGGCAAAATCTCACTTTTGAGCTCATCAGATCTCGAAATCGTCGTAATGGCCTCAAATCGTCACCAAGCGAAAACAGTGGCATTTCCATGAAAAGTGCATAAATCCCACGTTTGTTGCCGTGCGGAGCAAGTTTTGGCTAAATGTCACTTTTGAGCACACCAGCTCTGAAAATCGTCGTTCTGGCCTCAAATCACCACCAAATCTGGAAAACTGTGGCATTTCTATGAAAAGTGCACAAAACGCACGTTTGGGGCCGTGCGGAGCAAGTTTTGGCAAAATCTCACTTTTGAGCACGCCAGATCTCAAAATCAAATCATCGCCAAAAAAGAAAAAACAGTTTTTATTATTATTATTATTTTTCTTTTTTTACTTTAATTACAAAGAACTACTTAAAAAGAAAAAAAATTACAATACTTTAAACAACCGCCATAACAGACATACTTACAATTGTCAAGATTTCACAGATTATATACATTACAGCCAAAAAACAGCCGCGCAATTGCTGAATGAGGCTTGTATTAATGCTTAATTATGTTGATAAGAGAGAAATTGACAGTTATTTACGGTACACCCTAAGATAAAACAACAAGACACACGAACATACACACAAAAGCATATACACGAACTTAATTAAAGGGGGTAAATGTCTTTTGGCCATTTCTCATAAAAGGTTTCTAGTTTATTATTCTTAATGGAAATATATTTTTTAACTTGGTATTTAATTCTTACTTTAAATTTGAAACCTTCGATGTTTGGAAGTACCTGTTTCTTTCTGCAATCCCATAAATACAATTTACCAATTAATATCAGATAATTTAACACTGGACATTTTGACATCGTTATTCCAATTATAACCTCTCGTAAACGCAACCCGTAAAATTCCTTTGTTATTGTTAAATAATACTGTTCAACATTTTTCCACAACATATGTGAATGTCGACAGTAAAAGAGAAAGTGACATAATGTTTCTGTTCAGTCTTGTTCAGTCGAAAATTGATCGAATAGTCTCACCAATACAGCGATCTTCAACATAACCTGTTTGATTATGATGTATGATATTCGGTAAAACTTTCTTTAATCTTAAAGCAATCACTTTTGAAATTATTTTTGCATCCACATTAATAAGAGAGATTGGCCTCCAATTTTCAATGAGAGTTCGATCTTTATGTTGCTTTTCTATAAGAGTTATAATTGCTTTTCTTTGAGAGCTAGACATTTCGCCGTGGTTGAAACACTCCCTCACACTTTCCATAACTGGATCACAAATTAATTCCCAGCAACTTTTGTAAACTTCTATTGGTATTCGATCATTACCAAGGGATTTGTTACTCTCAAAACTGTTAAGAATGGCTGTAATTTCTTCAACAAATATTTCTTCTTCACAAGATTGTTTTTGTTCTTCTGATAATCTTGGCATATTCAAATTATTTAAAAATTCGTTTGCATTTTCTTTATCCTCATCTGTTACGTTTGATTGGTACAAGCTATGGTAAAAACGTTTTTTGGTCGTTCAGTATCCCAAAAGGATCACATGTAATGGCACCACTTATTAATAGTTTTCTTATATGTTTTTTGACGTGATTACGCTTCTCTAAATTTAGAAAATATTTTGTACTTCTCTCGCCATGCTCGTGTCATCGTGCCCTTGCGCGAATAATTACACCCCTTGTTGTTTCCTCCTAATAACTTTCTAGAGTTTCTTTTGCTTCATTTAGAGTATTTAGGTTAGAGTCGGAAGGGTCCTGTTCGAATTTTTTAGTTGCTTCCTCGTATACTTGTAGGTTTTTTTCCATTGCAGATAGTTCTTTGGCTTTCTTTTTCGAGAACAAAATAGTATGGTTCCGAATATTATACTTAATCCAATCCCCGATACACCTTTTGTCTGATAAATTCTCGCTTCCTGTTGTATTTACAAAATCCTGTAAGTTGTTTGATATCAAGCCAGTAATCTAAACGACAGAAAATCGGTGGAGATTTTTGGCTCCAAGTGTAACTTCTAGATTGTGGATTTTTAACTCTCCAAACGTCGACAAGGTCCACTTCATTTTGTAAATATTCAATATTGTCTATAACTATTTTTCTAGGTGCCACAACGCCACCTTTTTTATCAAAATCGTCGTACTGACCTCAAATCATCGCTAGAAACCAAAAACAGTGCATTTCTATGAAAAATGCACAAAACGCACGTTTGGGGCCGTGCGGAGCAAGTTTTGGCAAAATCTCACTTTTGAGCACACCAGATCTCAAAATCGTCGTACTGACCTTAAATCATCGCCAAAAACCGAAAACAGTGAATTCCTATGAAAAATGCACAAAACGTACGTTTCGGGCCGTGTGGAGCAAGTTTTTGCAAAATCTCACTTTTGAACGCACTGGATCTCAAAATCTTCATACTCGCCTCAACCCATCGCCAAAAAGCAAAAACAGTGCTTTTCTATGAAAAATGCACAAAACGCACGTTTAAGGCCGTGCGGAGGAAGTTTTGGCAACACCTCACTTTTGAGCACACCGGATGTCAAAATCGTGGTACTAGCCTCAAATCATCGCCAAAAAGCGAAAACAGTGCATTTATATGAAAAATGCACAAAACGTACGTTTCGGGCCGTGCGGAGCAAGTTTTGGAGAACATACCAAGACATGAAATGAAGATAGTGATGGGAGACTTGAATGCTAAAGTTGGAAATGATAACACCAACTACGAGAGAGCCATGGGTAAGAAAGGGTGTGGAAGTATGAACAACAATGGAGAGAGACTGCTTGAATGCTGCTGGACATACGATCTTGTCATTGGCGGGACTCTTTGCACACCCAGACATCATAAACTTACCTGGTGTTCACCTAACGGCAGAGACAAGAATGAGATCGACCACCTGATGATTAATGGGGTGTGGAGAAGATCGCTGCAAGACGTTAGAGTGAAAAGAGGAGCAGATGTTGGCAGTGATCACCACCTTGTCACTGCAACTCTGAAAGTGAAACTGAGAAAGAATGGACCTGAGAAACCAAGACAACAGCAGTTTGACGTGGAGAAGCTGCGCGACCCTAAAATAAAGAATGCCTTCATTCTTAAGCTGAAGAACAAGTTCCATGTTTTGGCAGATGCTGAAAACTACACCCAGACAGAGTCGGTTGGAATCGACACCGCGTGGAAGCAAATAAGATCAGCCTATACACAGACCAGTGCTTAGGAAGAGGACGAAAGAGGAGGAAAGAGTGGATAACAATGGATACCTGGAAAGCCATTGAGAACAGGAGAGCCCTTTAGAAGAGAGTGTTGGAGACCAAGTCAGAGAGGCTCAAAGAGAGGTACAAGCAACAGTACAGGGAAGCTGATCAAACAGTGAAAAGAATGACTAGGGCCAACAAGCGGGCCTACATGGAAGGCCTTGCAGGGGAAGCAGAAGAGGCCGCTGTCAGAGTGTACAAAATCAAAAGGACGAAATCAAATCAAAGGACGAGTGTACAAAATCACTAAGCTCGTCAGCGGCAAGTACCGGGGATCTACAGACGCACCCATCGCCGATAAACAGGGACGGCTACTAACAACAGATGCGGAACAAGAGGCGAGATGGGCAGAACATTTCAGCGAAGTTCTAAACAGACCACCACCAACAGTTACAGCGGATGTACAGGACCCGGCCAAAGACCTGGATGTAAATACAGCGCCACCTGAGAAAGAAGAAATTGTGGCAGCCATCAGATCCCTCAAAAACGGAAAGGCCCCTGGTCAAGACAGCCTCAAAGCAGAACTCTTCAAGGCAGACCCAGAGCTTGCAGCGCAAGTTCTTCAGCCACTCTTTACAGCCATCTGGGACGAGAAGCAACTACCAGAAGATTGGACGGAAGGCGTCACAGTAAAGATCCCGAAAAAGGGAGCCCTGAGCAACTGTAACAACTGGAGAGGAATCACCCTCCTGTCTGTTCCAAGCAAGATCCTCGCAAAAATCATCATCAAGCGAATTTCAGACGCGTTGGAGCAGCAACTCCGAAAGGAGCAGGCTGGTTTTCGACCAGGAAGAGGGTACACAGATCAAATATTCACTCTGCGAAACATCATCGAACAGTGCACAGAATTGCAGAGACAGCTGTACATCAACTTTGTAGACTTTGAAAAAGCCTTTGATAGCATCCATCGAGAGAGTCTATGGCGAATTCTCAGGGCATATGGAATACCGCAGGCGATTGTTCTTGTCATCAAAAGCTTCTAAAGCAACTTCTCATGCAGGGTAAGAAGCAGCGAGATCAGCTTCAGCGTGAAGACCGGTGTTATACAAGGCTGTTGTATGTCTGCGATGCTTTTCAACTTGACAATCGACTGGGTGATGAGACAGACAACAGCAGACCAAGCGCGAGGCATCAGATGGACCCTCTTGACACAACTCGAAGACCTGGACTTTGCTGACGATTTAGCCCTCATGTCGCACATCCACAAACACATGCAGGAAAAGACTTCCGGTCTACGCACCTCAAATCATCGCCGAAAACCGAAAACAGTGTATTTCTATGAAAAATGCACAAAACGTACGTTTCGGGCCGTGCGGAGCAAGTTTTGGCAAAATCTCACTTTTTAGCACACCAGATCTTAAAATCGTCGTACTGACCATTAAATCACCGCAAAAAAGCGGAAACAGTGCATTTCTATGAAAAGTCCTCAAAACGCACGTTTTGGGCCGTACCGAGCACGTTTTGGCAAAATCTCACTTTTGAACACACCGGATGTCAATATCTTAATACTGGTCTCAAATCATCGCCAAAAAGCGAACACAGTTCATTTCTATGAAAAATGCACAAAACAGCACGTTTCGAGCCGTGCGGAGCAAGTTTTGGCAAAATCTCAGTTTTTAGCACACCAGATCTCAAAATCGTCGGACTGACCTCAAATCATCGCAAAAAAACGAAAACAGTGCATTTCTATGAAAAATGCACAAAACGTACGTTTCGGGCCGTCCGGAGCAAGTTTTGGTAAAATCTCAGTTTTTAGCACACCAGATCTCAAAATCGTCGTACTGACCTAAATCATCGCAAAAAACCGAAAACAGTGCATTTCTATGAAAAATGCACAAAACGTACGTTTCGGGCCGTGCGGAGCAAGCTTTGGCAAAATCTCAGTTTTAGGCACACCAGATCTTAAAATCGTCGTACTGACCTCAAATCATCGCCAAAAACCGAAAACAGTGCATTTCTATGAAAAATGCACAAAAGGTACGTTTCGGGCCGTGCGGAGCAAGTTTTGGGAAAATCTCACTTTTGATCTCACCAGATCTCAAAATCGTCGTACTGACCTCAAATCATCGCCAAAAACCGAAAACAGTGCATTTCTATGAAAAATGCACAAAACGTACGTTTCAGGCCGTGCGGAGCAAGTTTTGGGAAAATCTCACTTTTTAGCACACCAGATCTCAAAATCGTCGTACTGACCTCAAATCATCGCCAAAAACCGAAAACAGTGCATTTCTATGAAAAATGCACAAAACGTACGTTTCGGGCCGTCCGGAGCAAGTTTTGGCAAAATCTCAGTTTTTAGCACACCAGATCTGAAAATCGTCGTACTGACCTCAAATCATCGCAAAAAACCGAAAACAGTGCATTTCTATGAAAAATGCACAAAACGTACGTTTCGGGCCGTGCGGAGCACGTTTTGGCAAAATCTCACTTTTTAGCACACCAAATCTCTAAATCGTCGTACTGACCTCAAATCATCGCCAAAAAGCGAAAACAGTGCATTTCTATGAAAAATGCACAAAACGTACGTTTCGGGCCGTGCGGAGCAAGTTTTGGCAAAATCTCACTTTTTAGCACACCAGATCTCAAAATCGTCGTACTGACCTCAAATCATCGCAAAAACCGAAAACAGTGCATTTCTATGAAAAATGCACAAAACGTACGTTTCGGGCCGTGCGGAGCAAGTTTTGGCAAAATCTCACTTTTAGCACACCAGATCTCAAAATCGTCGTACTGACCTCAAATCATCGCCAAAAAGCCAAAACAGTGCATTTCTATGAAAAATGCACAAAACGTACGTTTCGGCCGTGCGGAGCAAGTTTTGGCAAAATCTCACTTTTGCACACCAGATCTCAAAATCGTCGTACTGACCTCAAATCATCGCCAAAAACCGAAAACAGTGCATTTCTATGAAAAATGCACAAAACGTACGTTTCGGGCCGTGCGGAGCAAGTTTTGGCAAAATCTCACTTTTTAGCACACCAGATCTCAAATCGTCGTACTGACCTCAAATCATCGCCAAAAACCGAAAACAGTGCATTTCTATGAAAAATGCACAAAACGTACGTTTCGGGCCGTGCGGAGCAGTTTTGGCAAAATCTCACTTTTTAGCACACCAATCTCTAAATCGTCGTACTGACCTCAAATCATCGCCAAAAAGCGAAAACAGTGCATTTCTATGAAAAATGCACAAAACGTACGTTTCGGGCCGTGCGGAGCAAGTTTTGGCAAAATCTCACTTTTTAGCACACGATCTCAAAATCGTCGTACTGACCTCAAATCATCGCAAAAACCGAAAACAGTGCATTTCTATGAAAATGCACAAAACGTACGTTTCGGGCCGTCGGAGCAAGTTTTGGCAAAATCTCACTTTTTAGCACACCAGATCTCAAAATCGTCGTACTGACCTCAAATCATCGCCAAAAACCGAAAACAGTGCATTTCTATGAAAAATGCACAAAACGTACGTTTCGGGCCGTGCGGAGCAAGTTTTGGCAAAATCTCACTTTTTAGCACACCAGATCTCAAAATCGTCGTACTGACCTCAAATCATCGCCAAAAAGCGAAAACAGTGCATTTCTATGAAAAATGCACAAAACGTACGTTTCGGGCCGTGCGGAGCAAGTTTTAAAATCTCACTTTTTAGCACACCAGATCTCTAAATCGTCGTACTGACCTCAAATCATCGCCAAAAAGCGAAAACAGTGCATTTCTATGAAAAATGCACAAAACGTACGTTTCGGGCGGGAGCAAGTTTTGGCAAAATCTCACTTTTTAGCACACCAGATCTGAAAATCGTCGTACTGACCTCAAATCATCGCAAAAACCGAAAACAGTGCATTTCTATGAAAAATGCACAAAACGTACGTTTCGGGCCGTGCGGAGCAAGTTTTGGCAAAATCTCACTTTTTAGACACCAGATCTCAAATCGTCGTACTGACCTCAAATCATCGCCAAAAACCGAAAACAGTGCATTTCTCATGAAAAATGCACAAAACGTACGTTTCGGCCGTGCGGAGCAAGTTTTGGCAAAATCT